>JABUQX010016867.1:0-37500 GCA_015478945.1 Trachelipus rathkii | reverse complement strand
TCTCCTTCTATAACTTCTGACACGTTTGGATTGATAAATCAATATATATATATATATATATATATATATAACAACCAGCCAACATGATATATATTTGTATGTATAATATATATATATAATAACAGCATTTATGTCTATAATTTATATACTATATATACTATATATATAGCAATAGCAATGATTAAAAACGGTCCTATAATAAAGATAACTAAACAACCTTGTATATATGTAACCAGCCAACAACCACTCTTCCTTCAGCTATATATATAATAATAGCCAACGTAGCAGCAACCAACAACAACCCATAGCCTTATATGGTGTATATTGGATTGATGACGATACCCTCTATCAAGCGACCTTAAGAACTTGATATATATATATATATATATATATATATAACCTATATATATATATATATATATATATATATATATATATATATATATCTTGCTATACCATATAACAACGCTCCCTTATGCTGCTGCTTATATATTTATATATATATATATAAATTTGTTTAATTTTTAAATGGGTGCAACTTATGAGTTTCTGTTATATAATAAGGCTAAATGGGTGAATATTACTCATCGGTTTAAAAAAAAAATAAATGAAAAAAAAAAAATTAGAAAATTAGAAATGAGAGGAAAGAAGGTCGTTCCTGACCAGATGCCCTGATAAATAATCCTGTTTGACTCGAGGCGTGGTCAGGTGGACTGTCAAATTGCATTTGTGATATGCGACTTTGCTACCCACGATGCTTTCTCATTTTTTTTAAAGAATTTTTTATTTTTTTTTTAAATAGAAAACACTTATAATCAATGTCATTGATTATATAAACTATAAATCATTTTTTCAAAGTGTTTTATTTTTATTTTTAATTCTCTTATTTTACCGTTATCGTATATGACCTATTTGACCTTGCCCATTTACGCCATAAAATATAGCATTTTATATGGAAACGGTATATAATATATATATATATATATATATATATATATATATATATATATATATATATATATATATATATATATATATATATATATATATATAGAATATATAACACATATATATACATCTACGTGTATATGTCTCTTGAACTATATATACATATATATATATATATATATATATATATATATATATATATATATATATATATATATATATATATATATATATATATATATATATATATATATACATATATATATATATATATATATATATATATATATATATATATATATATATATATTATCTTTCATGAAAAAATACAAAGTAAAAATAAGTACATTAACTCGCTAAGTTTAGTAAGTATCAAGTTAGGAGGCCTGAGTTAATAATAAAGTGCAAATATCTCAAAGTTATTAATAAATTTTCACATAATAAAATGGTCTTCTGGATGTTTAGAGCGTTAGCTTAAAATACTTACTGAATTACTGGATCCTCTTTCAGACGCTGTGAATTGAAGACTAAATGAAATATTTAAATAAAGATTGTTATGTTACATAATGAAAAGTACTATACGAACATAACAATATATATATATATATATATATATATATATATATATATATATATATATATATTTATATATAAATATATTATATATATATGAGTTTCCTTCCCCGCCGATCACTAGTATATATATATATATATATTAAAACTTTTATTTTTAATAAATATGATGAATCTGAATATGCGAGCCGCGAGCCACATTAAAACTGTACGCGAGCAACATGTTGCTCGCGAGCTACGGGTTGGGCACCACTGATGTAGACTGTTGATTAATAAAAAATACCTTTCGAGTTTATACGAGTTTATTGTTATTAAAATACAACAGCCTAGAAAACTAATGTAAACATTTAACTAGGCCTACCAGTATTTCAATAGTTCTTCGTAATCTAAATTAATTTTTTTTCTTTATTGAAAGTGATTTGAAACTATATAGTTGTAATATACTTATTTTAAAGATGAAATACATTTGCTATGAATTAGATAACAATTAGGATTTATTACTAATTTAAAAAAAAAAAAAAAAACAATTTGTGCCTAAAAAAAATTTTAAAAATTAAAAAATCTTGATTTTTTATATTAAAAAAAAATCACGTAAAAAAATCATTTAATTTAAATAATTTGATTTAAATAGTTCTATCACTATATATATATATATATATATATATATATATATATATATATATATATATATATATATATATATATATATATATAACTATAACTTATATATATATAAATACATATATATACTGGCCTATATATATATATATATATATATCTCACCTTCTATATATATAAATATATATATATGCGTAAAAAAATATAATATTAATAATAATAATAATAATAATAATAATAATAATAATAATATTATTATTATTATTATTCTATTATTTTATCGTGTGTGTGTTTATTCATTTTTGGTTTGAAAACAAATTTAATGCATATATATAAATATATATATATATATATATATATATATATATATATATATATATATATATATATATATATATATATATATATATTATAAGCAAAATATATAACCGATACCGATACCGATACCGATACCGATACTCTATTTTTTAGGTGCCGATACCGATACCGATACCGATACCGATACTTTAATTAATATAATAAATACACAGTAATAAGATAGAACATTTGTGCACTGCTAGGCAACTCAAGATTGCATTCCCTGTACAAACAATACTTAGTCATTTATATTTCATATTTGATTGTGCCCAAGTATATTTATTTTATAAATTAAAATAGTACCTTTAAGGAATAATAATTGCAAATATAATAATAACTTTTTTATGTTTGTGTTTATTTAAAAAATATTCCATTTCCATTTTCAAGTAAGTATTAACAAAGTTTAGCTACTAGCTTTTATGCTTTAACATGATTACAATTTACAAGAAGATTCTTTAACTAGCTACAATATAAAGAATAAAAATAATGAAAGAAGAGACCTCAATTAATCAGCCGAAAAGTTAAAATAAAAAAACCGCTATTACTCAAACATGACATAATAAAATACTCCTTTAAGATAGATATCATTCAATACTCAAATTCAAAAATTCACAAATTGTGATGCAAAAACATTAAACTTTCACTAGTATCTGGCGAGAGACTGTTCCTTTTTGGGGTGTTTACATTCCTACCTAACCTACACTATAAATACGCTCTCTCTCGACTGATGAACTGATAATAATGAAAACCTTGGCCCATTTTCATGCCACCGCATGAAAGGATTCTCTTCTGTAGGCAGCATCTCCATGTTTTCGTAGAGCCTTATCTCCTCTTTCACAGATTGCAAATTTGAATTATCTTTGCTCCTTGATGACTGTCTCTTCAGTTTTTACGATGAGGTTCCTTGGTGTGATTCCTTTAAAGGTGAATGAGATGTCAATGCAATTTCGGCCATGAACTTATCAAAGTCTAACATATCCAAATCCTCATCTTCAGTAGGTTTATTTGCTGAAAAGCCACCATCGTCACTATCAATGCTGTTGCCAGGGGTTGCAGATAAGGCGGCTTCCACTTCTCTGTCTCTTTTTTTTTTTTTTTTTTTTTTTTTGTCAAGCGAGCAAGCTCCTCGGTTATGCTATTTTAATGCATTCTAGAAGTGGTTCACCGTCGGAGGTGTCATTCTTGTGGGGTTTCAGCTAGCTTAAGGAATTCCTTATTAGAACCTTTTATTTATTTATTTTTTACAGTTGTCACCGCCGCTCACGGGCAGAACCCTATTCAAGGAGTGGGTGTTGAACGCCTCAAAAATCCATCTAACGCAAATTACGCAGATGAGCACAGACGCAGGCTTTAAAGTGAAGGGAAATTAAATTGAGTAGGAAACACAGATGATGGAAGAGAATTCCACAGAACAAAGGTGGCAGGAAAGAAGGAAGCACCGCAGCGAACTAGTCTGGAGTTACTAATATCAACACAAAACTCATGTGCCGACACAGCACCCCTTGTGCTACGAGGGCGTCGTAAAGGTGGTGGTACGCATTGGATAGCTCGAGCACTTGCCGCTACGGTACCTATAGAAAAGAGGTAAAGCACCAACATCGCGCCGCAAGTGAACTAGAAAGTACAGGACAGTTTATAAGCCTTTTGGCCTTTGACTCGACCCTATCCAAAAGCCGGATGAAACCAGAGCCCCCGCCCCCCACAGATGAGTACTCCATACAAGGGCGGATGAGACCCTTGTATAGGTGGAGTAACTGAGAAGAGGAAAAAAGTCTCGCACTCTAAACAGAACTCCCAGTTTCTTTGAGGCCGCCCTAGCAACCACTGTGATTTGAGGTTTTCCAAGACATTTTTTTGTTTATGTTAAGGCCAAGGATGTTTATATTGTCAACAGGAGAGACGAGAGAACCGTCGAAAGAGATAGGAAAGTTAAGTGTCTTAGAGAGAGATTGCGATGTTGGGTTTTAAAAATTAAATTTCACAAGCTTGAGACGACCCAAAAATTATATCCAGATCAGCGAGAATAGAATCGGAAAGATTAAGACGAGAGGCAATTCTAGAAGTAAAAGAGGGAGCAGAATTGATATGAGTTGAAGAATGAAGGGTCAAGTCATCGACATATGAGTGGATAGAGTTAGATGTGCAGGTAAGATCATTGATGAAAAGCAGGAATAAAGTAGGAGATAAAACAGAACCCTGAGGAACACCACTATTGACAGAAAAAGAAGAAGTCGCCCCATCAACAACAGCCGACATTGAGCGATTTGAAAGAAAGCTAGACATAAGTAAGCAAAGAGAAGAAAGAAACCCAAAGGAGGGGAGCTTGGAGAGCAGTGACGCGTGCCATACCCGGTCAAATGCTTTATATATGTCAAGCGCCACCACACAAGTCTTCCCGTAGTTCCTAAGGGCGGAAAACCATAAATCTGTTAAATAGGAAAGTATATCGCCAGTAGATCTCGAGCACCGAAAGCCGTACTGGTAATCAGAAAGAAAGGAAAGAGATTCCAGATGATCTAAGAAGTGAGAGTTGAGAAGGGTTTCAAAGATCTTAGATAGAATACAAATGAGAGCTATAGGGCGATAGTTAGAAGGATCAGAGCAGCATCATTTTTTTGGAATAGGTTGGACATATGCGCGCTTCCAACACTGAGGGAAAGTGCTAGTATTGAGGCATAGAGAATATAGTTGAACGAGGGGTGGGGTCAGCACGGAAGCACACTTCCTCAAAACTCGGAGAGGAATGCCATCCGGGCCACCCGCCTTCCTAACGTTCATAGATTTCAGGAGCTCATGCACCCGATCAAATGAAATGACAGGTAAAGGCATAGGACACCTGAGAAGAGAAGGAGGAGGAAGAGGAATACCAGAATCGTCCAGGGTTGAATTAGAGGAAAATAGGAGGCCAAAGAGATGATTGGCCTTTTCAGTTGAAGTATTAACAACAGAATCATCAGAGCGAATAAGAGGAGGAAAGGATGATTTACAGAAGTTGTTAGAAATGTTTTTGGCAAGAGGCCAGAGAGATTTGTCAGTAGGAGAACCAAGGAGGTCAGCGCATTTTCGTTTAATGAAAGTCCGCTTTGCTCGTCGAAGAGTATCCTGCAACGATTTCTAGCTGAATGAAAATTGGCAAGAGTGATAGGAGAACGAGAATTTTCCACTCCCGATAAGCACTGTCTCTAGCGTTGATGGCGCGGAACAAGCACGATCGAACCACCATAGATTTTGAAAGAAAACGGAAAAATTGGAGAAGGAATGAACCTGCTCATCCATTAACAATTACAGTTCCCACTTTATCGGCAGAATCTGAAGCGTCTTAGAGTCAAAGCAGTCACTTTAATTATAGTTAGCGTAGAAGCAATGCAATGCCCCCAATCGGCCCGATCAAAGT
The DNA here is from genome assembly GCA_015478945.1 of Trachelipus rathkii. NCBI lineage: Eukaryota > Metazoa > Arthropoda > Malacostraca > Isopoda > Trachelipodidae > Trachelipus > Trachelipus rathkii. The sequence goes on along the minus strand of JABUQX010016867.1, from coordinate 31,610 downwards.
GCCAGAAAAACCGCATAGGGCAGGATGGAGATGTTGGAGAGAAAGTATTAAAATTAAGTGATATAAGGTTGTGGTCAGATTTACCGATAGGAGCAAAGGTGTGTATTTTTAAAAAGAAGGACTAGTGGTGAAACATAGTCAAGTGTGTTCAAGAATCAGTTGGGACGATCCGGAATGTGTGTAGGTTCTTTAATTATTTGCTCCAGATCGTTGAGAATTACTGAATGATTCGGCTTCCTCCCTACTAAATCAGTACGAGAGGAACATTCAGTGTTGTGTACATTGAAATCCCCTAAATAGAGGACCTCAGTATTTGGATGAGGAAGATATAACAGTCTCGTGAGAAGAAGGTAATCAAAAAAACATGAAAATCTGTTTTGTTAGGAGAACAGTAGCAGAAGCTATAAGAATATTGTAGTAGAGGAAGAAGATTTTAAGCCAAGGTATCGAAATTGGAGGTCAGGTTACTCAGACCGATGTTTATAAGATGTTTATATTTATAGGCATACTCCCACCTTAAAACGGAAATTATAAAATAAGTTATAGTTGGATATATTAAACGAGTTGAAGGATGAATTCTTAGCCATCTGGGTCTCAGACAAGAGCATAAAATTAGGTTTAGAGTTAGAGAGGTAGTATTCCATGGATGCAGAGTTAGAGTGCAAGCCATTGATGTTGGTAAAGTCAAAAGAAAGCCACGCCTGTGCAAATCTGCTATCATACACGCACACACGCACACGCACACGCAATAAAAAAAAAAAAAAAAAAAAAAAAAAAAAAAAAAAAAAAAAAGACAAAAACCAAAGGAGAAATGAGGAAAATTTATTCGTATGCTAAAACCTAAATTTTAAAACGATAAAACCCTATTTACAGCAAATATCTAAAATATGAATAATCCAGAAAGTTTAAAAACACTCACGCACTCACACGCTCTCACGAAATTGCGTACAAAAAAAAAATACTATTGATCAACTAAAAAAGTAGATAAATCTGTATAAATTATAATAATGGCTGTCCAAATAGGTAAATTTTGCGCTAAAGACCAAGTTGGAGAAACGCTAAAAATCTAAGTTAAAAAGGAAATCGAGGAAAAAAAACATAACTTGGTACTAGCTATCTATATCGAACTAGATTTATTATTGAATCTAAAAGTTTCTCATAATTTTTCACCCAAAAAGTAAAAAGTATCGGCTAAGTATCGGCCATTTTAACCGATACCGATACCGATACCGATACCATCAAAAATGGCCGATACTACCGATACCGATACCGATACCGATACTATCGGTACATCCCTAATATATATATATATATATATATATATATATATATATATACTATATATATATATATATATATATATATATATATATATATATATATATATATATATATATATATATATATATATATATATATATATATATATATATATATATATATATATATATATATATATATATATATATATATATATATATATATATATATATATATATATATAACTATATATCGGTACATCTAATATATATATATAAATATATATATATATATATATAAACAACGTCTGACGGTGTTCAAAATGCATTTAAAGTTATCAGAATGTTGTAATACAGATTCTACTGAAATATTTAAACCTTTTTTACTTTATTTCATTATTCATTTCTTATCAACATTAAATAAGGTTTTAAAACTAAACTTAATTGACATGACATTTATACCTGCATAATATGTAAATATTTCAACGCAAATGCTTGCAGTTTAGACTGAATAATATATATATATATATATATATATATATATATATATATATATATATATATATATATATATATATATATATATATATATATATATATATATATATATATATATATAAACGCATAGATATACATATATATAACTCTTTAACTATATATATATATATATGGAACATATTACTTTAAGCTTTGAAGTGTCTGATACAAATAGTTTTCAGATAAAAATGGGAATATTCCCCATATAAATGCAAGAGCTGCCAAGTACTTATTAAGATAGATGCGCATTTTTGTATTTTATTTGCGAATTTTGTATATTAACTTCGCAAAATGGTTTAATTAAATTTAAATATGTTAAACAATACGCTAAGGGTAAATCGGAGAAATATATATATATATATATATATATATATAATATAACTAATAACTATATATATATATATATATATATATATACTTCTACCTATATATATATATATATATATATCTGCATATTAATGGCGGGGTTTACAGCTTGCCAGGGTAGTCGCCATGGGTGGGGGTCTTCTCTTCCGTTTCGGCCCTCTCTCCACCTGGAACTCCTCCCCAAGTTATAAACCCCATAGTTCCCTATTCTTCCTCATTTTCTGTGAAAACTCTTGGAAATATGACTCTTGCAAAAATGACTCTTGGAATTCCGGTAGTATATATATATATATATATATATATATATATATATATATATATATATATATATATATATATATATATATATATATATATATATATATATATATATATATATATATATATATATATATATATATATATATATCAGCTCCCATGTAGGCACATAAGTACCCTTCGATCGGGTTCCATTTACGCAAAAGAACTCCATTTTCTCAGGCTATTCCTGGAGTGTTGTAAGTAAAATTTTATCCCTCGCAGATTGCTAGACTTGGTGTGTCGTGTGAATCCCCTCCCGTTATCTGGAAGGTTGGGACTAGCATTGAATATCACAGCAGCTACCAAGTTAGATCAATTAGTTCAACCCATTACTGAAGATGTTTTCAATATTATAATCCCAACTAATCAGATTTTCGACCTAGATCCTATTCTTAAATCAATCTCATTATTAATTCATCAAGACAAAATTCTATAATTTATTTGCCGCTACATTCCCATGTCCCCAAGTTATTTAAATTTCTAGATACTTACTTTTGAAAATGCTAGACAAATTTAAATTTGTGAAAGTCTAAACTCTAAAATCTCACTTCCTAACTAACAATGCTCTTCTGAATCAAAAGCTGATTGATTCATCAGTTCATTCATCATTCTTTTCATCTTTTGCAAATTCATTCATCATTCTTTTCATCTTTTACAAATTCAAAATTATCCAAGATTTTGCAAAGTTGCTCTGGCAGATTCTCTACCTCTCTTCCTCCCTTTTTTTTTTATCTTTCTTGATAATTTCCGTCAAATTTCTTTTTAGTTGATAAACCAACTTTTTTCGGTACTATATATATATATATATATATATATATATATATATATATATATATATATATATATATATATATACTATATATATATATATATAAATATATACTATATATATATATATATATATATATATATATATATATATATATATATATATATTCGCCTCCTTTATATGGAGGCAGGGAGAACTGTTACGTTACGAGTTACGTTAATAAGTAAAAAATGGTAGAGGTAATTTCAAAAGGATTTATACATCTACAAGATGAAGGACTCTAATTTCCTGCTCTGAATTGTTTTTAAGAAATAACTGCATTTAGATGTGGTCGATAACTCAAATAGATGTAGAAAGTGTGGAGAATTTGCAGAAACAGTGGTCATAAATTATCAAGATGAAGTGACACTCTAAATGGGACTGTATACAGAAAGACCACAGCAACTAAATATGTCGTACTAAATAAGTAGCCATCAGTTGTATATAAATATAATACATGAAATTGAGAAACAATCATTACAAAAGTCAAAAAAGTCGAACAAATATCAGTTCTATATGATTTCCAGCCCTTATTCTTGAAAGAATGCCTGTAACAGTTTCCGTGAGCCATCTGAAATTCTGGAATACACTGAGAGACGAACTCACTGATAAGCATATATATCCATATCGAAAAAATAAGTCAGCATCTTGACTTATAATTAGAATTTCAATATACAATAATTCTACAAAAATACAATAATATTTAACCAATATTATATCGTACAACTATATGATTTAAATTACCCACGGATCCATTTTTGAACCAAATATAGACAGGATATTTGTATTATATCAATATATATATAATATATATCTAGAATCTATATACGGGTGATTCAAAATTATGGTAAAACGGAAATTTTTTGGTAACTGATAAGAAACGCAAAAATAAATAAATAAAATAAAGGTAAAAATGTTTCCTATTTAAGGTAATAGACGTAAATCTTTCTCTGAAATTATCATTTGGATGATTTAAATATTCACCAGCACCGATAGTTATTCTCTAACTCTCATCTATCATAATCCTTGCATTGTAATCTTGATCGATACAATGTAAAGTTACAAACTCTAAATTTAAAAATGAGACGGACGTGTAAAAGTACCTTGCGAGCACCGGCGGGAGATCAGAGTGAATAAGCCATATAATACAAAGTATACTATAGGAAAGATATGTTGTTGAAAATATTAAACATATTTATTACAATGGAAGATTTTCTCGAAGCCGCAAAATGAAGATTAGTGAATGAATGAGGGTTACAGTAATTTTTGGTAATCTCTATTTCTCTTTAAGAGAAAGTTGTAACATGTTAATTCATAAAAGAGCAAGCCAGCAGCTGCATAAATCCAAAAAACTCAAGCAAATGACATTGTGCAAGAATGAATGTTGAAATAATGAGCCCTTAGTTTCTTGCTTCGCAGTCTACAATTTCCAATATATCCTGTTGTAACTATTCTTGCTGCCACCAATGCACCGACACTCAGCTTGCCAGGGAGAGAATTCTTTTACCCTCGTGAGTTCGATGATCGGACTCTCAACGCCGTAGTATCAAAAGAATGCTTTTCAACAGATTATTTACAGACTCTAGCTAGCTCTGAACAAACTGTTCTGATTGTTCAATATCCGCTTATTAAGAAATAGAATCTCATTTTAATCGTGAGGTTCTTGCAAGTAAAGACTCGGTTTACGGATTGTGGGGAGATGTATATAACTTTGCCCTCTCCTTACATAGCATCTTACAATGGTGTCCCCAGAAAAAATGATAATTTAGAATAATAAAAAGTTGGAAAATGTTATCCCAAAAATTTATGGTCTTCTTGGACTGATCCTTGGCTCGCGCCTCGACTCGCTGCCAGACAACAATGTCCTGAGGTTGTTGGGCTACAGCAACGCACACATTTAAATTTTACAGTAGCACTAATTCTATGGTAGCCAAATAGTATAGTGAAGTTTTTGTAACTTCTAAGTACTTTGGTATTCGTAGATACAAAAATTTAGTAAAAAACACAATACAGAACAGTACTAAGATTGACTTTCTGACCGATTATATCTTTATGCTCTAGCGAAATATTAATATTTTGTGTTCCTTACGCTGGCACTTTATAGTAGATATAATATTATTATAGAGTTATATATATATATATATATATATATTATCATATTATATAATAGCTACTATACTTTAATAAAGGATACTTATTTTATATTAATATATATATTATATACCTTTAATATTATGAATTATATATTTTTAGGTATATATTATATAATATATGATATACCTGATATAATATATATTATTATATATTAATACCTACAAGAAATCGATTTTTAGTTTGGCCACCCACAAATTTTTCGAATAAAATATTTTCTAGGATACAGTCCAACTGTAATATATATATTATAATATTAAATATAATATATGATATGATATATATATAAATATAATATATATATATTAATAATATATATAATATATATATTTAATATATAGTATATAATATATAATTATATCTATATATATATATTTAAATAATATACCATATAAATATATAATATATATTTTAAAATATATAATATTAATAAATTATATTATATATATATTATATATATATTATATTTAAGTTATATATATATTATAATAAGGTATATATATAAAAATATATATATATATATATATTTATATATATATTATATATATATATATAATTAGGTGAAGATATATATTATATATTTAAAATTATATATACTCATTATGTATATTAATATATAATAACATTTAATTATGAATATAATATATTATAAATATATCTAATATATAATTCATTAATATATATATATATACTATACTTGTATATATTATATATAATATTTAATCATTATATATATTAATATATATATATATATTATATATATATATGTATATATATATTAATATATATATAGTAAATAAGTTCTTTATTTTTCTTTTATATTCATTAATCTTATGATCAACCCGTATTTAAACATATAGAAAGTATATTAAATGATAATAATAAAGAACAATTTTTATTAATATGAATATTATAGAAAATTGCTTAACTTTCTATAAGAGTCAGATTATTCCTGGTATATAATATTAGAATTAGAGTTAACACATAAGTATATTAAATGGAGGCAGTGACAAAATGTTATTTCAAAAAACGAATTTATATATGTTTGGAGTATTTAAGATTTCCGACTGATATGGTATTATTAATATATATATTAATATTAATTAATTATATTAAAAATATTATATAATTATATATATTTAATATAAATATTAAATATATATATATTATATATATATATTATAATTAATAATAATAAAATATAATATATATATATATAGTTAAATATATTTTAAATATTGTATATATATATTTATATAATAATATATAATTATATTTAGCTTTGTATATATAATTTTATTGTGCACAATAAGTATGTGGGGTGTTGGCGTTAGGCTGTGTGAAAGAGGGGAATGCGGTTAATTACTTAGCTTCGGACTCAACACTACGGATTGACTGTCTTGTCTAACCAATGAGAGAAATCAGCGGGGATTGCCTTGTAATTACTATTAGACTTCGAATGCGTCATTTACTAACCGTTAAAGACTGTTGTATGATGTTAAGAGATAGGTTTAGCGTCCTTATAGTCGCTCATTGCGTGGTGTCCTGGACCACAATGAGAAATTACAAAGACAGCATAGAAATCTTCTATACCATGGTTTATGTTGGTATGTGTGATGTTGTGTGGTAGAAAATAGTCATACAATGTTTCCCCTGTGTGAGAGAGGCAATTATATGAAATTAATTTTCTTACTTTATAACATTTTATAGCTTGGAAAACTAAATTTTACATAATTGATCATTTTCGTAGGAAAATTTTTATGTTAACAGATACACCAATACTTGGTCACATAGGCACCTACACACTGCACATTCATAATATTATATATATGATATTAATATATATATGTATATATATATATATATATATAAATTTATCTATTATATAGTATATATATAAGTTATATAATTATATATATATATATAATGAACTATATGTATACTGTATAGTAGTATAAATTATTTATGATATCTTGGTAACCGGAGTGTTTATTTATTATGATTATATATATATATACGGAGTAGCTACTTTTTATTAAAAGTAATATATACGGTGATATATTATATAGTATAACTATATTATATATACTATCATCTAATATTACTACGTAGTAGGTACTTATATATATACTATGTATATTATGTATATTATTTAATATATATATATTATAGTTATTGTATATATATTTAATGATATACTATCACCTAGTAGGATATACGAGCCTAGTATATATATAGGATATACACTATTATTGTAACTTATTATATAAGTTTCTATACTTATATATTATATATATTATAGCTTACTATATTTATATATATATTATACGGCTTTATACTATCTACTATACCTCACTCTACTAGTATACCTATATATATTTACAGTACCGTACCCCTCCTACTCTACCTACGCTCACATCTCTCCTACGCTCCTACTCTAACATCATACGTATGAATGGTAGTATAGTATTATTATATATATATCTCTATTACTATAACACGCCTTATCACTACCTTTCCCCCTTATTATCCGCCTATGCTATATATACTTCCCCCCCTATTATTTAATTTACCCTAGTTATCATACTGTTTTACCACCCCCCTCACTACTACCCCTACCATCGTCTATATAGTATATTATCTATTGTATTATTATTTATCCCGCCCTACCTATAGCCCTTCACCACCTACCCTATATCACCCATACCCTACCTACCTTACTCCTTTATATCCCTATATTATATCCCTTGCATCTATATGTTTCCCCCATTACGCACCGTTTAATCCTCCCCACCCCCTCTACCTTATCGTATTCTTACCATCCCCTCCTTACCTTCATGACCACACTTCATATCACCACTACTATCACCTGTACTATATACGGTGTATGTAAGACCGATGGTCTGTGTATAGCGCTGCGTTTGTTGTTGTTGTCGGTTGTTCATTAATATTTCCCCTAACCCTTTATACACTACTCTATCTACCTCCTAACTTCATCACTCATCCTGTACTACGTGCATATATATAGTACTCTTGCACTTTACCTCGGCCGTCAGATTATACTCCTCTCCTTTGCTCCCCCCTTCTCCTGCCGGGAGACCTATATGTTTAAAAGGTAGTTTTTTGAAAAATTAAAAATAGTTATAATTCATTGGAAAGTTAATATATTGATAATTGAATGAAATAATTTATTTGAAGTGAAACTTATTCTATAGCAAAAACTGTATAAAAATTATTTTTGGATTTTTTTCCTGTATGGAATAATATTAAATCAAACTAATAACTTATATTGATAACTATCATAATATATAAATATATATCATTACTCTATATTGCACCATTTACGAATTTGAAAAATTATTTTAATAAATAAACTTATAGGTTTGATATCCAAATTGACTACCCTAACAAAAATAACTTTTGAATTAAATTCTAAGCTTTACAAAAGTACAATTGCAGGTAAATAAGGTATAAGAAACTGGTAAATTAGAAACTTTTATTAAAACTTCAATTTTATAACTAGAACTAGAAGGCTAAAAAATCTAGAACTTTCTTTTTTTTCAGTCTTCATATTTTAAACTTTTAAATTTTAAAAACTAACATTTGAACTTATTATATTATATATATAATATATATATATATATATATATAATAGTATATATATTACTATTATATATTATATTATTTATATATATATAATATATATATATAATATATATATATATATAGTATATTAATATATATATATATTATTATATATATTAATATATTATTATTACAGAGTGCATGTACCAGCTGTGTATAAAAATGTGTTTTTTAAATTTATCACAATATTATTATTTTTTGGAAATTAAGTTTAGTTTGTTAAATCACAAAGTCGGGAAAGGAAAGTTAAATTAGTCTTATGCAATTGCTATTTAGGTAACATTTCTCCAATATTTAAAATCAATGCTCCCTTAATATGATGAAACAAGGCTGTCAGCTAAGTGTTTGGAGAAGACGAATTAATTTTAGCTTGTATATTATATTTCCTGCTTGGCTAGACGATTCCTCTCGCTTAAATACACTTGAAATGGAGCAGGGTTTCTCATTTCGGTGATCAATCGTAAGAAGCTTTTTCTTTCCTTTCCACCATTAACAGTGAATCAGAATCCGATTTTCGTCCATATTGGTGCTGCAAGAAATATTTAATCCAACGGTAGTTGATAGTATTTTTTCCTAATTCCATGTGTTTTTCTCTCAATGTCTGCTTCACGGGTTTGCATTTTGAGCTTTTTTCTTTCTTTTGTATTCGTTTCCATTTGGTTTGATTGTATCTGAATATTCTTCGTTTTCTTCTGACGATTTTTCTTGTAGCATTTCATCAAAGCACTTCCAGAAAATTGGTGATGTGTTTCCTTTCTCAATATCTGCCGTTTCATTTCAGATTCTTCATTGTGAATCTGTATGAGGCCTGAACATGTGATCATCATTTGTTTCATCAGAATTCTGAACTAAATGTAAATTTTCTTTAGCTTTTTAAAAGTTTTACTTCTTCTTTTAGCATAATATTTTATTTTGATTTTGATCAATATATCAAAGGGAGCTAATTTTTATTGTGGATTTAGAACTGTTGCAAGTAACTATAAAGTTTCTTTCTCTTATATGGTACCAAACGTTCAGTTAACAGAATTAAATAATGTTTAATCTTTCATAGTTTTTACACCGCTATTTCTTCTTTCTTTTTTGCTAAAAAATATTTTTGCAATGCATTGAACTGCAGATTGAAACATAAAGATAAATCTACAAGCATCATCACTCGCTTTTTGTGTAATGTCGTTCTCAAATGGCTTTAGCAATCTAATTATATGTTCCATTAGCTTCCAGTGATTTGCCTTTAAGATATCTAGATTGTTTTTCGATTTTGAAGAATATAATAATTGCAATTTTTTGTCTATGATCCTTTGCAGCATGTATTACGAGAGTTGAAATATCTGTTTTCCACATTTTGGAAATTAGCTTGGGTATGGCAATTTTTGGATTTTGGATTTCAGTTAATTAGGTTTTGTTAGCATGGGTTGATCTACTAGAATGACCCTAATAATTTTCCTCATATAAGTAATTAATCTTTTGTTGATTTTTAAGAAAAATAAAGCATCATTGTGTATTACTTGCTGTAAGGAATGAATAGAACTTTATAACACATGTCGCTCTCTTATACCGTTTTTGAATGTTATGGTTGGCGAATTATCGTTAAAGGACAACTATGAATTTTCCGTTGTTTTTTAGAATCCCAGCTCTTAAGTATTCCTTCACTTTTATAGACATATATTTTCTGCTGATTGGGAAACACTAAAACTACTGTACTGTAGATTTTCACTCCTTCTTTGAAAATCTTTATCAAATCCAACGCCCTGACATACTTATAAAGCTTTCATTCTTATATGAGCAAGTCCAATATCTGATGTTAATGATATTGCTTGAATTTCTTGCAGCCTGAAGTGTTGTATTTGTTCTTTCACTTCTTTATATATTTTTGTTGGTGATAATCTCTTTCTGAAAGAGTACTCTCCTTGATAGATATATATTGTAGACGTAACGTGATTTATTAAAAAACTCTTAAGAACCAATGTCTTCAACAAAAGAAGATGGCACATTGTCCACAGCAATCATTTCCCCAATTTTGAATAATGAATTTATGTGCTTTTTCTATCATTAATTGTCCCAAAATCTTTGTTTTAATCAGTTATTTTCCAAACATTGGCAGGCTGAAGGGATCTCGTTTGTTTTAATGAGGTAGAGAGTTGATGATTGGATGGACACGGATCATCATCTCTGCTGTGTCTGTGATATCATGTTTTTCTTTTCTCGGCCACTTTCCTCTTGAAGATTCAGATATTTCTTTTTTATCTTCAAAATTGAAGGAAATTCCCATTCTTAAAAGTATTACCCCTTAACCACGATGTGCTAAATAAAATTTTGAAACCTTTCTTTGGGTTTTCTCTTGAAGTAATGTATTACCGAGTAGCTGCACAGTAAGTTCATCATCTGCACGGGTTTAGAGCTCTCTTCAAGTAGGTGTAAGCTCTCTAGTACTTACTAACTTACGAATCCGTACGAGAAGATGCATTTATAATTGCATGTTTTAGTAGTCATCCATATTATATATATATTATTATAATATATATATATATATATATATATATATATATAGTTATATTATATATAATATATATATATTATAATATATATATAATATATAGTATATATATATATATGTATATCATAAAATATATAGGAAAACCATACTAATGGAAATTTACATTCTCCTTGGAGACTCCGGCCTCCGGCTCTCCGGCCTCCGGCCATAATTTACTCTCCGGTGGCTCACTAGATAATTCGTGGTATGTATGTATGTGCAAGGGCCATGCAAAAAAAAAACTTGACCATATTAAGGAGTGTTTACCAAATATTTAAATATTATTAAATATTTTAAATTATATCTGTTTAGCTTTGTTTACGCAACCTAAATAGCCAATTACCGGAGCTAAATTGAATATCGGACAGTAAGAACAGTATGAGTGCTCAATTGTTTTTTCCCGAGATTTTTAATTGCACTTGATGAAACTGATCTTGTGTGGCGTACACCGTAAGACAAGATATATGTCTTTGGAAACGTTTATTTCTTTAATTATTGTTTTATTTTCACAGGCCGTTTATGGGATGTCCTATGGGCATAACTCTAAACCATTATCACTCAAAAACCTCTTAGGCGTTCCATATAAACATCCATTACTTAAAAAATATTAAAAAGTACTTTTTTTTAAAATTTTTAACATAATAAATGAGATAATATAAAAAAAGATGTTTTTAAAAATATATTTAAAAACTAATAAAAAGGTTTTCGTAATTTGTTTGTCCATGAGTAAAGTATCTCGCTTTATGAGACTTTTTATATCAATAATAATATTGTAAATTTTTTTAACATGATGAAACTATTGAAAACAGTAGCTTATTTGTCTTACTGAAAAAAAAAGTTACAAAACGATTAGTTTCGTTGTAACGATCTCTGCGATGATAAGTTTAAGATTTTTATTTTCTTACTTTTTTCATGACTGTTTTTTTAATTAATATTTAAATATATATATATATATAATAATATAATATATATATATATATATATTATTATAATATTATATATATATATATATAATATTAGTATTATATATATATATATTTATATATAGTATTATATATATATATATACTATACTATATAATATTATATATATATATATATATATATATATATATATATATATATATATATAAATATATATATATTATATATATAATATATAATGATATAGTATATATATATTATAATATATATATATTATATAATATATACATAAATAATTATATATATATGAATATAGTATATATATATATTAGTATATATAATTATATTATATATAATATAGTATATATATATATATATATATATATATATTTATATAATATATATATATATATATATATATATATTATATATAGTATTAATATATATTATATATTATTATATAATAGTATATATATATATATTATATTATAATTATATAATTTTTTGGAGACCAGAAATGATGTTATTATTGATTATATTTCATGCCAAATAAAAAAAAATAAGAAAAATATATTGGTAATGTAAAACTAAACTATTGTGATCTGGATTCCCTTCAGAATTCCTTTGAATTCTTCTTGAATAATTCTTTTTATTTGTGACTTTTTATTATTTTTTTTTTGCAGCAATATTTCTTTAATCTCTAATTTTTTTGATATTTGAAATTGTAATTTTCAAAGTTTTAATTGTGTTGAATTTGTTCAAAAGAATCTAACTCGTGTTTAAATATTTTCACGCTTTTCACAATTATATTATATTATTATTATTATTATTATTATTATTATTGTTTTATTAGTTATTTATTATTAATTATTATTATTATTATTATTATTATTTATTTTATATTATTATTATTACTACTACTACTACTACTACTACTACTACTACTACTACTACTACTACTACTACTACTACTACTACTACTACTTTCATGTTATTTCATTATTCTCTCTTTCTCTAGGAGGTTAGCATATTGTTCTTGAATTTATGACAAATTTTTCGACGAAGAATTTTCATCTTATTTCTGAATTTTCAAGACATAGCTTATATATAATATACGTAGAGACATAGACTTAACTAGAGGATGCCAGTGGGGAATAATCCCCCATAAATTTGTTTACTCAATAAAAATTCAAACAGGCTTACTGATATTCTTCTCAAATAATGGGACCATGCCCCCCCACCCGCCACCCACCCAGAAAAATTCCCCAGTTACACGAATGTATAGAGAGATTTTATATTTTTTCTTCTTTAATTCTGATTATTTTGCCACAGGAGACTAGATTCTTAATCCAAGCCAAGGGGAATTTCTTTCAACAAAAAGTTATATATATTTTGATGATGTCAGCATATAGAGAAATTTTACCACTATACAGGAAATCTAACAGGTCTTTATATTATCTAGCCGAAAGGTTTTTCTTTAATTAGTGCATGTTGATATGCAGTACTTCGTACTTTTTCTAGCTCATCGTAAATTTCTTTATTACGCCTTTTTTTGCTTTAAATAATTAATTAACACCTCCCCATCTACCTCCTTCCTAGGGGGGAAAGGGGGAGTGGGAAGCACTTCTAGCTTAGGCTTATATTTTTACCATAAAATGAAGAATAAGATTAGACTATAAGATCAAATTTATAAACTAAGCTAGTTTTCCATACAATTTGCAGCTACGTTTTTTAAGCATCTTGCTCTCTCTTGCATCTGAGGATCAAATTTTAGATGTCTTCATATGTGTGTGATTATCCTTTTATCATTATAGCTTTATTTAATTGCATTTTATTCCTAACATAGGCTATTAATAATACATTATTAAGTGAAATTCATTTATTTATTAGAACCACTATTATTTCACTAGAACATGGAAGCCTTGGTCTTTCGTTTGTTATAATCATGTGAAACGTCGATATTCAGTATCATAAATATTTAAGGATTTACCTCTTTGTTTTAGTATCAATCATCGATCATCAAGCAAGTCACCTCAATTTTCATTATTTTCTATGAAACTTGTAGCTTTAGTCATTTTATTTCCATCTTACATGCAACAAGAAACGAGTGCTCTATTTGACATCAATGTCCTCTTTGCAGTCTCTTTATTTTCTTTGTCTCACTGTTCAACTTCTTGTTGGGAACTGGATAGTTAATGGAGAGGTTGGAGGCTACACGAGGAATATAAGCCCCCTCTTTTGAGTGCTGGCATAATATTTCATCCTTTCCAAAGTGACACACTCAAACTGGCAGAGAAAAACACTCCGCTATCACATCTTTAACCATACCTATAAATTATAATCATCACCAACGTCATATTAATCACAATCAATTAATAAAATAATAATAACTAATATAATATATATATATATATATTATATTATATATCGCATATATTTGTTATATTTATATATATATATATATATATATATATATATATATATCTAATATATATTATATATATATATATATATTATATAATTATATATATTATATATATATATTATATAATATTTATATATTATATATATATATATATATTATATATATTAATATATTAATATATAATTTTTTTTTCTATATAAATAAAAGTGGAAATTCGGAAGAAGATTGGAGATAGAAAAGTAAAAAGGGAAAATTTAAAATTTGATAAAGACAAATACAAGTAAAAAGGGAAAAATTAAAATTTGATAAAGACAATTGAAAAAGTATTAAAGCACGAAATAAACTGAGAAAATAATTAAAAGGAGGCCGATTAATCCCCACCGTTAACTTCCTTGTACGTATTTGTCCTTCAGTTTGTTGACGTGGCCATTTCCTACTACTACAACATGGCGGACAAAAACCATCCTAGGCATTTGTATTAGAAAGACACACAATTACACTGTAAGCCTACTAGAATAATCCTGAAGCTATTGTCTCAAAATGGAAATCGTTCCAGAAAAGTTATAGTAACTTTCCAAAGGCTGCATGATACATTACAAGCATGACATGGACGATCAGTCATGAAATCTCGAAATTGTCAGCTGTTAGTAACGTGACTGTAAAATGATAAAAAATGCACTCAATATATATATATATTATATATAATATATAATTATATATTATTATATATAGTATATATATAATATATATATTATATATAGTATAATTATATATAGTATATATATATATATACTCGATCAATAAGAATCATCATCATAAGAAGATCAATATTTTTATTCACGAAGCGAGGTCTAGTAAGGCAAAAAAGATACCCTTCCCTTTATTTGTTTGTATGATATGATATGGAATATAGCATTCAGTAGTTCTATGTAACACTGAAAAATACTTTAGTAATATCTAGATTTTTTTGTGAAAAACATAAAATATTGGTTGTACAGTAGTTTGAAAATGCAATGAATGGGAATCTATATGAAGATTTTTTACTTTTTATTACATAAGCCCAATTTTATATATATATATATATATTATATAGAGATTATATATATATATATTATGTTATTATATATATTATATATATAGTGATTATAATAATATATATAGTATAGTATATATATATATTATATATATAATATATATATATATATATTTTTTATATTATTATTTAATATTTTATTATATATATATTTATAGTATATGATATATATATATATAATAATTTTATATATATATAATTGTATATATATATATTTATCATATTAGTATATATATATAATATATATATATATTATATATTATATATTAGTATATATATTATATATATATCTTATTATTTATATATATATATAGACAAATTCAAATCACGTAAAGAGAATGAGGGGACAGGTCTAGCAAACCTACCCCTCATTTTCATTAATTAAACATCTCTAGGACTAACATTGTAACAGATGCCTAGAGAAGCATAATCTTCTAAGACAAAGAGCTTAAAGACTTAATGGTCTTCCTAAAGGAAGAACTTGCTAGTCCCATTGATAAGGTCAAAGGGTAAATTCAATAGAGACCATTGCTTAGAGAAGTATGGTCTTTTGGAGAATCTCTGAGAAAGAGTTTAGTGGTTAAATAAGAGAAAATGCTAGTGCCAATAGTCCAACTGAACTGGTGATAAACCTTGTTGGGTGTAGATGAAATATGAGAATTTATATATATATATATATATATATATAATATATATTTATAATATATATGTATATATATAGAATATGTATATAATAAATATATATATATATATATATACTATATATATAGTATATATATAAATATATATATGTATATTATATACTATATATAGTATATATATATATTAATATATATATAATTATATTATTATATATATATATAATTATAGTATATATATTAATATATAATTATAGTATAATAGTATATATATATATATATATATTATATATAAAAATATAATATATATTCAGTGGCGTGCGGTATTTTAGCTTCATGGAGAAACAATACGAGCATATATTATATATAGTATATATATATATTATATAATAATATATATTATAAATATAAATATATATTTTATTATAATATATATATTAATAATATATTAATATATATATTATATTGTGTGTGTGTGTGTGTGTGTGTGTTGTGTGTGTTGTTCGAATTGGCACTTCGCTCATAATATAGTTTCCAGATATGATTTTTTTAAACGCTGTGTTCGTTTTTAATTATTTTTGATTCACAGAAAATAATTAATTTAATTTGATATTTATTCGAATTTTATTTAAATTATAATTAGCATATAATTATTGGAAGCAGATATTTGCCTTGATTTATTACTTATCTTTACGATTTCTTTCAATGGTATGCCGAAGATTAAATCTCTTCACATGCTTTAGGTTCGTCACGTCACGGATCGGCATGTAAGGTAAAAATAGTACCTCCAAAAGCGCCAACTCTATACTGAATTAACACGTTTGATTTAATATCGATATGTGTCCCTATTTTTATATTTTCACTTTAAAATAAATCTTGAAAAAATTGTTGTAGGAGGATAAAAGATACATTTTTAAAGAATTTTATAACTATGTGTTTAAAAAAAATATTGGTTTATATATCTGCAAATGACAATATGGAAAATCCGTATATACATTAGAATTACATAATGTACTTATTGTTGAGAGCATTAACATTCAAATAAAAAAATTAATAAATAATAGATTGTTATTGATATATTTTATTGAAATGTTTAATAGAAGAATTATGAAATAATATCAACCAAATATATGGAATATCGAATATTAGTTTATTTCAACATATATGGTAAGCAAAGCTTGGCTCGTAAGGGGTACCAGCTTTTGCGTGTGCGCTATCTAGACTCTGCTTACCGCTTCCTCTCTCAAAGTACCTAGAGCCGTTAAAACAGTGAATCACGAATACTAATGTTGAAGATATTTATTATATCTTTGGACGAGAGTATAGTACACATTTAGGATTAGAAAAATCGAAGATAAGTAATATATAAAAATTACAAGACACTAAATTAATATTACTGGACTTTCTAAATAATAATTATCATATATGCATAATATATATATAATATATATATATAATATGTAATAATATATATTTATCAGTAAAATATATATTATATCATATTTTATATTATATATTCTTAGTTGAATCAAATAATTAAAAAAAGAATTGCATGAAGGTAAGTTATTATTGAAATAGAATTTCGTAATACTATTTTAAGGAATCATATATATATATTAATTAGCGAATATAGTTGCCTTAAATATTATCGATGTACTAAATACACTTAACACATACTAACTATTACACACACTAATACACACACACACTCAAACCATAGTATATATATATAATTATATATATATATTATATATAGATCATATTAATATAATTATAATATATATATAGTAAATTAATTATAATATTATATTATTAATATAATAATAATATTAAATTATAGTATATATATATATATATATAATATATATATAATAATATATAAATAATTATAATATGTACTTACGTATTGTTCTCTCTACAATTATGAATATCAATCATATACCGCACGCCCAACTGAATATATTAATATATTAATATATATATATATTATAAATTAATTATATATAATATATTAATAATATATATATATATAATTATATATATATATATATTATTTATATATATATATATAATATATATATATAAATATATATATATTATTATATATTAATAATATTATGTAATTAATAATATTTAATAATAATATATTAATTATAAATATTTATATATATAGGTGGTCGGGAACAGCTATATTTAAGAAATAATATACTAAATGATCATTAAAAAAAATAGTATATTTTATAAATTATATATATAATATATTTATTAAATAATAAAATTAATAAATATTAATTAATATTAATATATTTAATAATATATAATAATAGTATATATAATAAGTATATATATATATTAATATATATATATTATGTATTATTATATATATAATATATAGATATTAATAATATATATTATATTTATATATAATATATATTATATATATATATAATATATTAATATAAATAATAATATAAATTAATTAAGATATATATATATAATTTATATTTAATATTTTATTTTATTTATAATATATATATTAGTAGAATAATAATGATTCTTTCACTAATATTATTCTATTTAACACCTTTATTATAACGAAGATGTTTCTCCCGCATTATTTGAGTTTCGCAAATATACAACAGAGATTCAAGTTGCAGAACTTAATTTGCTAATCTTCTCGAGAGCAAAATATCCACCTATACTATATGGAGTTTTAAATCAGCTTCACCTTCGACGTCCTTTATCATCGCCTAACAGTCGTTATCTTCTTATCAGTGAATAAGTTAAAATTTTCATTTACATATATATGTTCCAAATTTACTTCCCTAACTACGTTATCAAACCTTAACTAAGAGTATCATTCTGATGCGCATTTATGCTAGAGAGAGAATCTCAATCCTTATTACTAATTAACAGTTTAATTTAAATATTGATTATCCAGCCTCTGGCTCTCCAGTATCCAGCCAAAATCGATTCCAGTGCATCACTAGTTCTGACAGTGTTGGATCACACGTACTATTTATAGTAGAGTGTAACATGATATAGAGTGTTATACTTTTTATTGACATCCTATTATATTGAGGTCTATTGTAATAATTATTATTATATAGTTCTCTTATAAGGTCAATATCAGTAATTTCTTATATTCTGGTATTATTATTAATTATAATATTAGAGGGTAGTTATTAGTCCATGATATCACCTGTCCTACTAATAATATCTCTTTACGTGTTATTTGAGAATATAATTTATGATGCATAATATAAATAATATATTAAATATTATTATGATATATATATAAATATATATAGATATTTAATAATAATATAAAGATTTAAGTCTTAAAATATTAATAAAATATTAATATATAATATTTTATAATATTTATATATATAAAATATTATATATAATTATATATTAATATATATATTAATATTATAAATTATATATAATATATAATATAGTATTATTAATAATATATATATATATATATAAAAAAATATATATAATACATTATATTAATTATATATATAATAATATTAATATTAATAATATATATAATATTAATATTAATATATATTAATATTATATATAATATATATATAATATATATAATATATATATATTATATTAATATATATTATATATATATTATTTAATTATAATAATGATATTATATATATATTATTTAATTTAATTATAATATATATATATTATAATATATTAATTTAATATTAATATATATACTATAATAAATATATATATATATTAATTAATTAAATATATATATATAAATTAATATTATTAATATACGGAATTATAAAATATTAATAGTTATAAATATATATACACTATTATATAATTAATATATATATTATATATATATATATATTTAGATAATATTAATTAATATATATGATTATATATATAATATATTAATATTTATATATCTATTTATAATTTTTTTAGTGACAACTTAAGGACTTAAGTATTAATAGTTATCATTTCACTCTCGGACAAAGGTAACGATATAGTAATTATGAATAAATATATATATATATATATATATATAATATATATATATATATATATTATAGTATATATTAATTAATATAGTTATATATTAATATATATATATATTAATTAATATATATAATAATATATTAATTATATATAGTAATATAATAATTTAGGATTATGATATATATAAAATAATAGTTATATATAATTTACAATTATAGATTCACACTATCCAATGGTGTGCAATTACTGCTACAATTACCTATCACCTTTAGATCACGCATATCCCGTAGTAATTTTATTGAGAAGTCTGCTTCTCCACTAACATCTAATCATCATCTCCTTCAAGCAATTTTCTGAATTATAACTTAAATAGTTAAATTTATTATTTCAATAGTATGTTAATTATTATTAGATACTTATATAAATATTAGCCTTAATTAAGTATATATTCCATATAATATCTATACATATTATCCAATAACAATAATTATTTAAATATGGAGGAACATGAGTATATTTATTGCCCACTCTATAGACTTTACGCTTCGTGTAAATATATAATATATATATTTAGTAATATTACTTAATAAATGTAATTGAAATATACTTTCATTTATTTTATCTAGATAAATAAGTATGATTAATATATATATTAATATATTATAATTATTATAATTATTAATATATAAATATAATATATATATTAATGAATATATATATATATGATAATATATTATATAATATAAATATAATATATATAATATATATATATACTATATATGTATTATAGTAAATAATAATATATATAATTATATATTATATAATATATTAATATTATATATATATATAAATATATATTATATATATTATATATATAATATATTAATTATATATATAATATATTGAATATATCATTTTTATAAATTTATTATCATTTCCAGTCACGTTACTAAAAAGCTGAAAACATTTCGGAATTTCATACATGATTCCTTGTATCCATTGTCTGTTGTATAGGTAACTAAACCTTTATTGAGAATATTTAATAAAATACTATTATTTATATAATTATAATATATATATACTATAATATGTTTATATATATTATATATATATAGTATAATATATATTCTGACGAAATACCATTGCACTTCATATAAGATGTATCTTTATAGCTAACAGTGTTATAAAATATTGGTGTATATTATCATCATTTATTATTCACTACTATGAATAAACAACTGAGCCTAGATATATGGTTATGTTGTCGCCATGTTTGTAAGCTATTAGTATAAGATATGGGCTACGATATCAAACTAGGACATTAATTACGATATTCATAAAAGAAGTTAAGGGGGATTAATAATCGGTACCTCCTTTATTATAAAATATTATTTAATCTTCAGTATTTCCGTGCTTAGACATTCATTATTTCCAATATATAATAACTTACACTTTAACATTCCAAATTATATAGCTGGCTAAATATTCGAGAGTAATGAGATTGTACAGTAGATATAGTCTTGGATTGTAGTTAAGGGATTGTTATGTTATTATGTGTTAATAATATAATATACAATATACATATTTTGAGCGTATAATAGTATTAATATGTATTAATGATATTACAGATATAAAGGTCACTTTAGGGGTTATAAAACTTAGAAATATAAAAAAATAAATAAAAGAGTTATGTCATTAAACTCGACAGAAGTTAGCTAACAATATATTTATAACTGTCACTGATGAATGAAACTTTATAATGATAAACTCAATTCTTAGAAATTACACCTTTAAATAATATATAATTAGTTACGCTAAATTATATTTTAATGTCTTATTGATATATTATTATAATATATAGTAATTATTATATATAAATAATATATAATATAATATTTAAATATATATAATATAATATATATACTAAATTTATTTATATTAATATATTATATATATTAATATAATATAATTATATATATAATAATATAAATTTATATAAAATATATAAAAATATATTCATATTAAAGTATATATTTTATAATATTTTTAGTGAAAATATATTAATATATATATATATATAATATATATTTAGTAAACATTATAGAGGTTGGCTATCCGTTTATATTAGGGAATTAGGTAATTTTAGGTTAGGATTTGGTTATGGATTAGGTTAGTTTGGGTTAGAGTTAGATAATTAGGTTAAGATTAACCTTATATAATAAGCAAATGTATAATACTTTATAACATTATTGATATTACGATAACATTCATTTTTTATTTAGATATTATACGGGTTTTTGGAGTCAACCTCTTTATTAATAACATTTAATTAAATTATATTAAATAAAATATATATGCATATATTATGTTCATGCAAAAAACAATATTCAATACAATAGTCATTTATACACATAAAATATATATAAATATATAATTATATTAATATAGATATATTATAATTATATATAGTTATATTAAATAATATTATATAATAATATTATTAAATAGTTATTAGTATATATATTTTAATTTTGAATTGATATATTAGATTAATATGTAATATGTATAAGTGGTGATAAGATTACTAATATATTATTTAGTATTATAGTATTAACAAATTGAGATATGTGATAATTTATAGTCTGATAGAGTTGATATATATTCATATACATAGCTACTATAAAGTTTGAGAATGGTATTATTACTACTTATTATTGAGATATTGTAAGTGATGATAGTGTTATGAGAAATTGTAAATTCTTATATATTGAAATGACAAAGAAAGTTAATTTTTTAGGAATAAAAAATTACTTACCATAAATCACCTACTACCCATTAAACTACCTACAGTTATTCCAACATAAGAGATAGTTATGGATAATAGATGAGACATAAATGATAATAAATAAAAGAGTACTGCAATTTTGTCCGGTAATATTAGATTAGTTACAAATGATAGATGGGTTACTTTGTTATTATCTTGTTTGACATATGTAAGTAATGATAAATAATAAATAATATGACTAAAAGCTACATAGAGTTATTCAATATTAGATAATATAAATAAATATGTTGAGAATTTGTAGGATGACTTGAGCACTATTGATATGAATCGATTAGATTATTAGTATATTCTAAATAACTAAATAAAGGTATAAATAATTACCTTATAAATATTTATTAATTAGAAAACTGTATATATTAGTACGGTAAATTTATCACACCACTGAACAATACCAAAATATACCAAACGGAGTATTGGACAAATGACTTCCACATTAATTGGTTGCGACACTGGTCACTCCATATATATGTGATTGATGAGAGTTCTAATAAATAAATGAATTTCACTTAATAATGTATTTCTTATTATACGGATATAATTATATTTATATTTATATAATAAATTATGAGCTAATTGTTAAAAAGAGTTTAACCTAATAGTCAATTTATAAATTTTATTATCTAATGATATATATAAAAAGGAATATATATCACACATAATATCATATATGAAGTACACATTTATACTAAATTTGTATTACTCATCATAAATGCCAAAGAGGAGATCAAGGTAATGTCATTATAATAAACTAGTAGCTGCAAAATTGGTATTTAGTGAAAAAATGAATACAATTGTACTTATTAGAGTATTATATTGTAAATATTATATGATTCATTAAATATATAAGATCTGAGAACATTCTTATATAACATGGTCTCTTAAGGCTTCCGTTTAAAATATTGGGAGGTAATATAAGGTAATATTTTAGGTTTAGAGTTAATGGCCTTAGGTTAAGGCTTAGGTAGAGAAGTGTTACGTTCTCGCGGATTTAGGTTAGTCTCAGGTTACGACTCATCCTTTACCTACTCCTTAGCAGATAGGATGATTATGTACTGGGCGAGAGCGATTATGTGAAATATTTAATCGAGTTTAAATCACACAAAAAGGCCTTATATGAATTAATTGATTTTACACGTTACCCGTATGGGAAGGTCTAACCACTCAAATATGATTTCATAGAGTACCATATTCTATTAGATATATAGCAAGTATAATCTAAACAGCACATCTTATATAATATAATAAAGGAAAAATTAATCATATCGAATAATAAATAATAATAAAGTAACTATCATTATGTTATAATATTTACCTAGATAATAGTAGTTAATAATAATTTATTCTTAATTATTATATTAATTTTCATATACAATATAATATATAATAACTTTATATGTTTGAAAAAAAGAAATTCACTACTTGTGACTGGTTATAGATTATAAGAAGACGTATAATTTAAGTATTGAGGCTACAGATAATTATCTAAGATATAAAAGAAGAATAAATATATATATAATTAAAAAATCTTCATTACCACTATATATACTAGATATTACTAGTAGTGATATACACTGGGAAATTTTATACGGGGTGGGTTGGCAGGGTATATGGGGTGGAGTCATGGTTGCTCTCATTTTTGAGAAAATTATCAAGTAAGCTCATGTTATTGAAGTTTATGTATAATTATATGATGTATTATACAACAATATTATAGTTTAATGGAGGAGGATTTAATTTTCCACCACTAGGCAATCACTTACTAAATAGTAACTACTTCTTACTCTACCCTTAAAAAGGATATATAATTTTTTACCTCTACAGCCTTAAAAAGTTGATAAAATTTCAGAATTAGATTAGTAAAAATATATCATTATTACGTCGAATAAGTTGTATTCAAAATATCCTCCTCACGAAAAAATTAAAACGGTGTTATTATTATCTAAAGGAGAAGAAATATATGAAATAAATACAATATACATGAATATATTAGTAAAGATTGCCAAATACATTTCTTGATATATCCTGAAAAAGATATTAATAGTTATTAAGCTATAGTTAGTTAGCTTAAGTAACTATTATATTTTAGTAGTATATTATAGTTTAAAGTAATTAATGTATAGAAATAAATTAAATATTACATATATAATATTATAATAATAGTATATAGAATATATTTAATAATATCATAATAAATATAATATTAATAATATAAAATAAATATATATATAATAAATATAGTATATACATATATATTAAAATTATAATTAATAATAATATATATTATATAATTAAATTATAAAAAAATAATAATATAAAATAATTATAAATTAATATATATATAAAAAATTATAAATTAGAATAATAATTATAAATAATATATTATATAATAATATTGTAGCAATCGTGATATAATGATTATATAACACAGAGATAATGACATATATTCACATATTATATTTTATAGTACAAAATATCTAAACACAATTAGTAATATGACTTTATGAGATAATATAATATACAATTCATATATATCATAATATATCCTATATAAAAAATAATTGAAGAAACACTGAATTCTAACATGGGAATTATAATATATTGCTATGCATATTAAAAAGAAAAAATAATATTAAAAATAAATAGTCATCAAATAATATGTTAAGTGTATGACCAATATTTGTTGTACATATATAATTCCATCAAGAGAATTATCCAAAAGAATTCTGATGGATCAGAAACGGAAGTGTCAGGTCCAATTTTATTTCAGATCAATGTATTTATTTTATTTATTTATTTTTGCTTTATTTTTTTTTATGTGGCAATAATATAATCATAATAATCATAGTTACATAAGATATATATATTATATATATTATCTATATATATATATTTTATATATATTGTATATATATATATATATAATAATATATATTTATTTATATATATATAATATATATATATATATATATTATATTTATATTATTAATATATATATATATATATTTATATTTATTATATAATAATATATTAATATATATATATATAATATATAGTGATAATATAATATAAATTTAATTATACTATATAAAGATATACATTTATTATATATAACATTATTATAATTATTTTTTATGATAATATTTTCTATATACATATAGGTATTATATAATATATATATATATTATTATAATATATATATATATATATATTAATTATTATATATATTATATATATAAATATATATATAATATATAATTATGTATTATAAATATATTATATTTATAGATATATATGATAATTTAAATATAATTAAACGTAAATGAAAAAGTTAAGAAAATAAAAATGTGAAGATTCAGAAAAATCTTTACAACGAAAATCGTTTTGTAACTTTTTTTCAGTAAAGACATAATAGCACTGAATTTTCATAGTTCATCGATTGTCTTGAATAAAAATTTCAAATTATTTTGATATTCCCAGAAAGAGTAAAAATATTGGACTCAGACAATACAAATTACGAAACCCTTTATTGTTTTTAAATTTTTAAAAAACATTTTTTTTATTTTATCTCATTTATTAGTTAAAATTAAAAAAAGTATTTAATATTTTAAGTATGGATACTTGACAGGGAATCTTTATCAACTTTTTTTAGATGTAAATTTGCCCATAGGATCATCATAAAACGTTTTCCGTGAAATATTAAAAATATATTAAAGAAATAATACGTTCCAAAATGACATTTATATAGGCCTAAAATAATGTTCATACAATAAAAGTAATTAATTCTGAAAAAAACAATTTGAGACCATACTGTCTACTGTCGCGATATTCTTAGCTCGTTTGGCTATTTAGGTTGCGTAACAAAGCTAAACAGATATATTAAAATATTAATAATTTTAAATATTTGGTCACCCTAATAGTCAAGTTTTTTTTATGGCCCTTGCACAAACATACATACACGAAATAATGATGCACCGGGAGTAAATTTGGCCGAGGCCGGAGAGCCGGAGGCGGAGGTTCCCGCCGGAGAATGTAATTCCATTTATTATACTTAGCTATATATATATAATATATATAATATATATATTATATTATAAATATATATAATAATATATTATAAATATATATATATATATATATATATATATATAAATTATATTATAATATATATATTGAATAGATTGGATCCTCTAAAATGCAATATCATGCATCTTCCTCGTAGACGTAAGTAGTAATGTACCTAGAGAGTTAATTGAAGAGAGCTATAACCTGAGAGTGAACACTGTGCGCACTGGTAATACTTAGACAAAGAGGAAACCCAAAGAAAGGTCAAAATATTATAGCACAAAACCTTTACATGGATCATTTTGAAAGAAACATAAAACATTGATTTTGAGAAGATAAGAATATCTGAATCTCAAGAGGAAAAGTGCGAGAAAGAGAAAACATATTACAACACAGCAATATGTATCATGTCCATTTCCAATCATTCAAACTTCTAACCTCTATTAAGAAAAAAAGATTCTTCAGCCTGCAATGTTTGAAATAACTGAACAAAGAATTGGGACATTAATGATAGAAAAGCACATAAATTCATTTCAAATTTGAATGAATTGCTGTGCAATCTGCCATTTTCTTTGTTGACGAACATTGGTCTAAAGATATATAATCATGTACGTTCACAATATCAATATTCTATCAAGGAGTAACGTTTTCAGCAAGAGATTTCCAACAAAATATAAAAGAGTGAAGAAAAAATAACGACTCAGCTGCAAGAATCAATGCAATTATCATCTAACATCAGAAGTATTTGGACTTGCTTCATAAACAATGAACTTTATAAGTATGTCAGGGCGTTGGATTGAAAAAGATTTTCAAAGGAAGAGTGGAACATTACCAATCAGTAGTTTTTTAGTGTTTCCCAATCACAAAATATTGTAATGTTAGGTGCATTATCTTAAGAGCTGGGATTTAAAAAAAGAAAAATCAGTGTCCTACACAGATAATGCTACAACTTACAAAGGATGAGAGCGACATGTTTTATAAATGCTTCTAATTCCATTCCTACAGCTAGTAATACTATGCTTTATTTTCTTAAAAATACCAAAGATTTATTATTTGTAGGAAAATTATAGGTCATTCTAGTAGATCACCAATTGCTACAACTAATTAACTGAAATTCAAAAATCCAGAAAATTTGCCAACTCCAAGCTAATCCAAATGTGGAAACAAATTAGAATGCATCATTTTAAGCTGCAAAGGATTCATAGACAAAAAATTGCAATTATTATATATTCTTTCCTCAAATTTCGATAAGAACAATCATAGATATCTAAATGAAATCACTGGAAGCAATGGAGAATATAATTAGATTGCTACAAACATATTTGAAGAAAATTAATAATAACAGGAGTGATGCTCTGTAATTATCTGTTGTAATACCTGCAGTTGTATGCATGCAAAAAAGTAGCAAAACGGAGAATAGCGGTGTAAAACTATTGAAAAGATGAACTTAAAATTCTGTTACTGTGAACGTTTTGGTACCATAAGAGAAGAACTTTATGTACTTGCAACTAGTTCTAAATCCACAAACAAGATTAGCTCCCCTTTGAATATTGATCAAAATTATATAAAATTTATTTAAATAGAAAAAGTAAACTTTTTTATAAAAGCTAAAGGGAGAAATATTTACATTAAGTTCAGATCTGATGAACAAATGATATCACAATGATCAGTCCTCATACAGATTTGCCACATGAAGAATCTGAAAAATTGAGATACGGCATGATTTGAGAAGAACACATCTCAATTTTCGTGGAAGGCTTTGAGACATCACAGAAAATCAGAAGAAAATGTAAGAAATATCAGATGACAATTCAAACCAAGTGGACTACAAAGAAAAAAAGTCAAAGCAAACGTAGGCAGCATTTGAGAGAAAACAAACATGGATTAGAAATACTACGACGTACGTGGATATATTTGCAGCACCAAATAGAACGATAAATGGATTGCTGATCACTGTTGATGTGTGGAGAAAGAAAGAAAAAGCCGTTTATTCTGATTGATTTCTTAGCCTGAATTAGTAGAAATACTCTCTGCTCCACTTTCAAAGTGTGATTTTAGGCGAGAGAAAGTGTCTAGCCAAGCAGGAAATATTTATACAGTAAATAATCGTCTTCCTACACACTACTTGATCAGCTCTGTTTCTTCAGTCATAATTTAAGAGTCATTTGATTTGAATAAGAGAATGGTACTAATAGGCAAATGCCATAACTATTTTACTTTCCTTCCCTACTTGTGTGTTTATCAAAATAATTAAATTTTCTAAAAAATTATTGTGATATCTGAACAGATCGATAAGCTGGTACATTGCACACTTTGTATATAAATATATATATATAGTAGTATATATAGTATAAATATTATAATTATAATATATATTATATATATATAAATAATATATATATTGATATATATAAATTATTATATTATTATATATTAGTATAGATATTTAGAATAATAATTAATATATTATAATATAGTGTTAGCTGGAATGTTTTAAAACTTTAATATAGTCTTTAATAATTTAAGGTTAAGGAAATAACGTGCATAATGCTATTTGTTAGCCTTTTGTCAGATACAGTTGGAATAAAATGTTCTTTTCCATTTCTTAGACTATTTCTGCATGTATTTTAAAGCTAAATTTATCAAAAGTGTATTTTTTTTTTAGGGGTAGTCATTTTGATATCAAACCCTATTAAGTTATTTATTAAAATAATTAGTCAACTTAGTAAATGGTGTCAAATAGGCCCATGATATTATGTTATATATATTATTATAATAAGTATAGTTTATTTAATATTATCCTACAGCAAAAAAGAATAGTTAAAATAATTTTTCGTACACTTTTTGTATGAATATTCTTCTAAATAAATTATTTCAATAAAATGTCTCATTATTACTTCAATGAATTATATACTTATTTTATTTTCGAAGAGACATCCTTTGTAATAAATATGGTAGGAGGGTTCGCGGGCCGGAGGAAAGGGCCGGAACTAGGGTCTTTCCGCGGAGCCGAGAATCGTTTTAAATAAAGGCCGGAACTCCGGCCA
Source organism: Trachelipus rathkii (assembly GCA_015478945.1). Lineage (NCBI taxonomy): Eukaryota > Metazoa > Arthropoda > Malacostraca > Isopoda > Trachelipodidae > Trachelipus > Trachelipus rathkii. The sequence goes on along the minus strand of JABUQX010016867.1, from coordinate 955 downwards.
AGCGGAGCCGGTAGCCCGGAGATCCTCATATATATACAGAATATATATATAATTTAAATATATATAGTATATAATAATATATATTATATATATATATTATATATATATATATATATATATATTATATATATAGTATTATATATATATTAATATTATATAATATAATATATATACGGTGTTCAAAATTATGGTAAAAATTTGGTAATATTGGAATCCAAAATAAGGTAAAAGTTCCTATAAGGTATACGTCAGTCGCTAGTTTCCGCTGCTTGTCTGTATGTTTGTTTTTACTAAATATTGTGATCTATCGAAACAATGTTACAAAACTATATTGGATGAAGTACTGTATGGTTGGTAGCCCACCAGTTGCGTGCCAGCAAGTCACAAACCTAAATTTTTTGGTATTACCTTTGGGCACATTTAAAGACCTTGTACTCTCCTTCAATCGACACCGTTTGAAGGACCTACGATTAAGATTATAACGGATTGAAACAATCAACAACTGCTGGAATATTAACGGGTCCCGACAATCGATGAGAAAGACCCTGGACCGCGTGCTTGGGACACGGAGGTCATTTCAACAATCATCTTGATTTTTATTATATTAATAGTGCTTAGTAAAAGTATTAGGGTTTTTGTGTACAAAATTTAAACCTATATGCAATAATAATCATGTTATTTACACCTATTCCAATAGAGTTTTTCGTGTCCATCTTAACGTCGTCTTTTTAAAAGCCTCGTATGTAACTTGGTTTCGTAGATACAAGAATTTATGTAAAAAACACATACAGACAGCCAGACGGAAAACTAAGCACATTTATAGGAACTTTTACCTTTTTACCTTTATTTGCATTTTTATCCGGTTACCAAAAATTTTTTACCATAATTTGAATGTCACCTTATATATAAATATTATATACTTAATAATAGTTTATATTATATTATATATAATATA
>JABUQX010016866.1:140000-143420 GCA_015478945.1 Trachelipus rathkii | reverse complement strand
GTTGTACTTCGTTCATTATCAGATTTGGGTGTTTAACCGTTTCGCATTTATCGTGACGCTTTCGCGTTTTTCATTGCGCCGCTTCATATATATATATGTATATATATATATATATATATATATATATATATATATATATATATATATATATATATATATATATATATATATTTATATATATATATATTTATATATATATATATATATATATATATATATATATATATATATATATATAAATATATATATATATATATATATATATATATATATGTATATATATATATATATATATATATATATATATATATATATATATATATATATATATATATATATATATATATATATATATATATATATTTATATATATATATATATATATATATATACTAATATATATATATATATATATATATATATATATATATATATATATATATATATATATATATATATATATATATATATATATATATATAAGGAAGTATATTGTAACGGGTTGAAATTGCTCAGTGTAATGGATCCTGGTTTTTCGGTAACACTATTTTTTTTTAAATTGCTAAATCAAAATAAATTCTTACCTATTTTCTACTTGACTTGATTTGTTAAAGTTGTCATCACAGAGTGATAAAGTGATTAAAGAAATCAATATTTCCTTCTGATCCTGAAATTGTAAAGGTCGCTGCTGTCAAACAGGACCCAATTAAACAATATTTAGAGAACACTCCAAAAGGTTATGTTTTGTCTGAATAAATTCGAAAACTCTAAATGAACTTTTGAAACTACCCTTCAGCATTATTATAAATCTGATAACTATAATATTATTTCATCCTTTGCAGTTGTGTCGTGATACCACGACTATATATATATATATATATATATATATATATATATATATATATATGTATATATATATGTATATATATATAATATATATATATATATATATATATATATATATATATATATATATGTATAATATATTATTATATAATATATATAATATATATATATATATATATATATATATAATAATAATAATAATAATATATATATATATATATATATATAATAATAATAATAATAATATATATAATATATATTTATATATATATATATATGTATATAATATATATATAATAACTAATAATATATATATATATATATATATAATAACTATATAATATATATAATATAATATATATATATATATATATAATAATAATAATATTTATTTATATATATATATATATATATATATATATATATATATATATATATATATATATATATATATATATATATATATATATATATATATATATATATATATATATATATATATATATATATATATATATATATATATATATGTTAAAAAATTATTCACATTCACATTCTCATTTGAGAATATTAAAAAATATATTCGCATTTGCATTCTCATTCGCATTCCCATTCGCATTTGCACTTGGAAACATGAGAATTCGAATATAAAACGGTCTGTTAGAACTTCTTAGAAAATTTAGAGACTTTTGTGATCATCTAAACAGAATTCTGAGATGACTCATACCAACTCGAGGTCATGGAAATATCTTGAGACATAGTCTAAATCTTGACAATTTACTGAATTTAGTATTTTTCTAGACTAGTACGTATGGGTTTAAAAGCTCGAAATCAAGTTTTTGAAAAGCCTATTGGGGAAAATCGAGTAATGACGTCCTCACCCAGTGTGGATTGGGATTACATCGATTTTTGCATCCAATGACATTGAAAATTATAAATTAGGCAACCGTTATTATTCTCGGAAAGGAAGAATGACATCTGGGCTGAAAAACCTACTAAAGCTGCAAGCTCAAGGAAGAACATAAGACAATTATCAAGGAAGAGATAAAGGAAATGATTAAATCGGGGTAAAGGTTCTCCAAAACCAGTTTTAAGAATGAAACAAAATATATCTTAAACGTAAAAAAATACAAAGGTATAGGACAATGAAAACGAAAATAACACAAAGGATGGAAAGAAAATTTTTAGAAAATTTGTAAAGGACGATCTTCTGTTTTCTCACGTTGAAGATTTTGGCCTCGTACGGTTAATGAAAGAGGAAGTCCCTTTATATGCACTACGTCAAAGAAACTGCTACAGAGATATTAATTGTTATAAAACGTATGACTGCCTTAAAACTAAAGTTTCAAAATTAATAACCTCTCTCAAAAATTCATTCAAGTTAGCTTTCTCCACTACCGAATGGTGGGTGAGATACTTAATCAGGAGTTGCTGTTATTTCTGACAAGTCAAGCCATATACAAGGACTTCAAACATCAGATTTTTGTATTGTGCACTGAACCACTCATTCAACGTCATACGGGTGAATATCTCAGTAACGTATTTGATTGAATGTAGAAGAAATGGAACCAATGATGTTCACTGTGTCAAGAGATATGTTTTTGCCTATATAACAAAGATGTTTCTTTCTGGAGTGAATACAAAACACAAAATGCGTCAATAATCAAATGTACTCCACTATTATAAATTGCTTGACATCTCAAACATCAGTCAGTGAAGTCTTCTTAAAATGTAAGTGAAATGCCTCACACTTTAATAATTCGACCTTGTCTCAAGAACAATTAAAGAAAATACAGACCAGAATTAATGTTTCACAACTTTCAGTAATATATGACGCAACCACGCAACGGAACAGCACTCTACAAATGATGATAAAAATGAAAGAACATAGTGAATCTCTCTGTTTGCAACTGCTGCTATAATGATACATGTCTTAACGCCTCATGACAATCCTATTCTAACCAACTTTATCACTGTACTTCAACCAATTTGGTATATTACCAAGATAATCGGTAAAAACTACTCATCAATAATGGACACCATTTCTCCCATAAATACACATTAATTAGTATCCTCAGACAATGGCAGTCAAAGAATAAAGATGAGAGCGACGATATTGAAAGAAATTGACAAATGGTTAGATTTCACAAAGAGGAACAACTTGTTTTCCCAAAGCTACATTTTTGAATCCTTGAAATAATCAAAAATTTTCTCTTCTCACCTTCTCACAGAGAGGTTTAAATTCAGTTTCGGTCGAAAATGTAAGGAAAACAAAGAACAGGAAACGTTGCTTCAAAATCCTACACAAGCACCAAAATCCCTGACGTCATTAACGCACCTCAAAATTGAAGCAGTGTTGATGACCTAGCTGTGACGAGGAGCTGTCTAAACAAGCTTCATAATAGTCAACCAGTAGGTCAAAGAGAAGCGCTTATTCACTAACGAAGATCATCTTGTATGATGAAGGAGGGATGAGGACACGCATCCAGATCTTTTACAGTTAACAAGGACTCGCCTTGCTGACTAAATTAACAAGTGAACGTTTTTTTTTTTTTTTAGTAAAGACAATGTGAT
>JABUQX010016866.1:110000-112500 GCA_015478945.1 Trachelipus rathkii | reverse complement strand
GGGGGGGGGATTATCTGTCCTTGTGCTCGTGTTACTTCTGTTAGTTTACAAAACATGTCTATTCCATATCTGCTTCTTTTTTTTTATTTTCTCCTTTTGTTTCCTCTGGTTTTCATAGTTATCTTGCTATCAAAATATGCTGAAATCTTTTCTCAAACTTCAAATTCAACTTCAGGAAATTTCCATGCCTTTTATACCTCTCTATCTACTTTAATACATTTCAACTTGATATTATTAATGCTTCATAAAATTTGATTTATTTTCTCAGAACTAAAAATTGTGTTTCAATTTTAAACCCTGATTTGAAAAAGGATTTCATCACTGCATATAAATTTGAATCTTTCTTCTCGCTGGAAACGAGAGTTCACTCTCTGCTTGAACCGATAAAAGGGGATCCGTTTCAGCCCCTCTAACCATCTTTATTTTTTTAATTTCTGCGAACTTCAAAGTTTTTAAAATATATCTTTGAACAAAAACATTAGGAAAGGTCTTTAGTCTTCCAATTTCAGATCTCAATTATGGTTTCCGTAAGGAACTCTCATAAGGTGATTTCTTTCCATTCTGTTCTTTTCCCAGTGATTTTTTATTGTGGAGTTGTATATATACATCGGAATCTTCCGATATAGTTCGGAACAAAGCTGTTGACATCTAAACTTTTATCTTTTATTATCTATTTATATCTCTGAATTTATTTCCTGTCGTTTAATAAATGTTGCCATCGGGAACTGCTCCTTCTTTAAATCTTCAAGTAGTGATTCTCAATGTTCTGTTATGTCCCCTACTCTTTTCTAATTTTCACCAATGATACGGACAATATATTTTGCACAATTTCGAGATGAAATATATCTCCTATCCACTCTTTTCCTGATGACTACACCTTTCAATACTTTTCACATTGAAAAACTTCCTAGGGAGCTACAAATGACTTATCCTAGGAAGGCGACATTAGAACAACTGACTCCCTTGGAGTTATAATCGTGGCAGAGAAAACCTGGCTGTGTAATAATGTCCATCAAATGTATGAGAAGTTGTGCTACATTATAATGAATGTTATCATCTTTCCGTACACAAATTAGTAATATTTAATATTTAGGCAACATGTTGTTTGTTCCAAGGTTTAAATCCACCAAACAAGTTCTGGTTCTGATTATCCAGCTCTTATTTTTATTTATGAAAAAAGGATCAGTTGTCTTACACTCTATTCAGCTACCTAAGGTTGAGAGAACAAATATTAAGCAAACAATTTACGAGACTACCCAATACGATGCTTCGATTTTGTGTTGTTATATGTGTTTTCCTGACAACAACTATGATTATATTTTGATGTTTGATGTTTTAGAATGGATTTGAATCTGGATCCAGATATTGTCGTTATACTTGCTATTAGAGGTGGCTGAAGACCGGAATTCTCTGCATCGCACTGCACAGCACCAAAAATTTTTTTTTTTTTTTTTTTTTTTTTTTTTTTTTTTTTTTTTTTTTTTTTTTTTTTTTGCACCGCACCACACTGCATCACTCACCATAATGCACCACTCACTGCGCTCGGTTCGTAGGCCAGCCTGCTTGACTTATATTATATTTACTATATATATATTATATATATATATATATTGTACATACAATCTTACAAATCTATAAATATATGCACTCTAATATGAAACTATAAAGATTCACAATATAAAACACATATATATATATATATATATATATATATATAATAATTAATATTATATTATATATATATTATATATATATATATATATATTATATATTATAATATATATATATATATAATATATTAATATATATATATATATATAATATATATATATATATATATATATATATTATTAATAATAATATATATATATATATATAATATATATATATATTATATATATATATCAAGCAGTTGGAAAAAAACCTGGGTTAGACAAAAAAAACAGCCCAGTTGGTGTTTTTGTGGCTTTTTGGGGATTTTATTGTTTTTTTTTTGGAGGGGGGGGTTTATTGGGCTTTTTGGGGCTTTTTTAAAATTTCTATTTTTGAAGAAAAATAAAATGGTCAATAATTGAGTTTGTTTCTTGTAATGTTATTTTAGTATTATTTGACAAATAAATTAATAAAAAGGGGAATAAAATATACAAATTTAACATATATTAATTTGCTAACAGACTTGTCCAATTTCACTGCTGAATGAATGTCATTGCCTAATTGATTAAACTTGTAAAGGTAAATGGTATTGCTATTGTTACAGGTTATTGATACTAAGGACATAACAAGACTATCTTAAGTAAAGCAATTAAGTAATAATATAATATATTTAAATTTATACTATTTAAACTTCGAACATTGCATTCATCATAATCTGAGGCTCTGGGAAACTAGTAAGTTAGCTACCAATATTTTAGTTGTTACCTAGAAACTAGGCAGGCTTGCAATGGAGACCTCCCCAATAAGTTGTCCACCAACCCACCAAGTCTGGGTTTTTATGGTAAAA
>JABUQX010016866.1:102500-105000 GCA_015478945.1 Trachelipus rathkii | reverse complement strand
AAAAAAAAAAGAAAGAAAAGAAGAAAAAGAAGAAAAAGAAGAAAAGGAAGAAAAAAAGAAAAAGAAGAAAAAGAAGAAAAGAAGAAAAAGAAGAAAAAGAAAAAATAGAAGAAAAAGAAGAAAAAGAAGAAAATAAGAAAGAAGAGAGAAAAGAGAGAAAGAACGAATAGAAAAAAAGAAAAAAGAAGAAAGAAGTAAAAAGAAGAAAAGAAGAATAGAAAAAAAGAAGATAAAAGAAGAAAAACGAAGAAATTAGAAAAAAGAAAGAAGAAAATTAAGCAAGAAAAAAGAAAAAGAAGAAAAGGAAAAAGAAGAAAAAGAGGAGAAAAAGAAGAGAAAAGAATGAAAAAAGAAGAATATAAGACAGATAAATGTAGTAAATATGAGAAAAAAAGAAAAGAAGAATAAAGAAAAGAGAAAAAGAAAAAAGAAGAACAAGAAGAAAAAGAAAAAAAGAAGAAAAAGAAGAAAAAGAAGAAAAAGAAGAAAAAGAAGAAAAAGAAGAAAAAGAAGAAAAAGAAGAAAAAGAAGAAAAAGAAGAAAAAGAAGAAAAAGAAGAAAAAGAAGAAAAAGAAGAAGAAGAAGAAGAAGAAGTGTAAAGTAAGAGAAAGAAGAAAAAGAAGAAAAAGAAGAAAAAGAAGAAAAAGAAGAAAAAGAAGAGAAAAGAAAAAAAAGAAGAAAAAGAAGAAAAAGAAGAAAAAGAAGAAAAAAGAAGAAAAAGAAGGAAAAGAAGAAAAAGAAGAAAAAAGAAGAAAAAGAGAAAAAAGATTGAGAAAAAAGAAGAAACAGAAGAACAGAAGAAAAGAAATAAGAAACGAACATATACGGGTAGCAAGAGAAGAAGAAGAAGAAGAAGAAGAAGAAGAAGAAGAAGAAGAAGAAGAAGAAGAAGAAGAAGAAGAAGAAGAAGAAGAAGAAGAAAAAGATTTAGAGATTACATTTGAAGCAGCCAGTGAATAGTTTTCGAGAGAAGAATAATTATGAGGGTAAGGTACTTTACAACGTCGAATCACTGATAATACTTCTTGGTTTTAGCCTTGCCCATGAGTGGTATATATTCAACTGGGCAACAAGGATAGCATCCAGACCCTTGAAACTCAACTGAATTATCATCGGAAACCATTACGTGGAGAAGTATTTCTTCTAGAAAACTCTAGGAGAAAAAAGTTAGAGGTCAGTTAGAAGAAAATACTAGCTCCTCTGACAGGGTGAAAACCCTTATTGAGAGTAGATGAAAATGAAGTAACGAATATAATAAAGATAAAGTTCAAAACCTTCTTAGAGGCACGTATAACGATAATTCGAAATATTTTAAAAACAGTAACGATATAAATGGAATGTTAATCATTGGAACTTTCAAATGATTTATGCCAATTATATTTTCATTTTAAGTTTTGCAAACAACACTTGATCTTGAATAAAATTTTGTTAATAATTTAAAATGTTAATATAATTATATTGCTTTTTGATTAAACAAAAATGCATTGAAATTAATTTTTTTCCCTAAATTAATATTTTAATTATTATTATTATTATTATTATTATTATTATTATTATTATTATTATTATTATTATTATTATTATTATTATTATTATTATTATTATTATTATTATTATTATTATTATTATTATTATTATTATTATTATTATTATTATTATTATTATTATTGTTGTTTTGACTTTTGAATATTTAAGTAGGACAGCAGTAAACAAAAACTAAAAGCCTCTTCAAGGTTATTAATATTAATATCACAGCCTTAAAAAAAATGTGCTCAAAGAAATTCCAATGATCTTTTTCTTTAACTTTAGAATAATATTGAAAAATATTCTAAAATGCTATGCAGCTTTATATGGCTTCCGTTATCAGTATTTTAAGTTTTTTAAAAAAATAACAAATGAATAAATAAAATAAAATAATATAAAATGTACTTAATGTATACATTTAATTAGTATTTTGTTCTCGAAGTAAAAGATGCAAAACAAGATACCGAAAATGAATAAAAACTAGGGAAAAGAAGAAGAATAAAAGAAAAGGAACTTAGAACTAACTATTGACTAGAAAAGGTCATTAACCACAAAACCAGAGATACTCGCGAAAAACGTCATCAGTCACATTAACCATAGAGGCTAGAGAATTTTATGAACCACAAAAACAGAAAATGTCATTAGCCACACAAACTGAGAGGCGTGCTAGGTTTTTTAGCCACAAAAACAGGAGAGACTAGAAAACGTCATTGGCCACACAAACATATAGGCTAGAAAAATTTATTAAACAGCAAAAACAGAAATACTAGAAAACTTCTTTAGCCACACAAAAAGAGCAAATAGAAAACGTCTTTCTTTAAAAAACGACAAACACTGCATGACAAAATGACAAATATCACATGCATTGATTGCGAAAGGTTTACTTGTTTTAAACAGGAAGTCAAACATCCAAATAAAAAAACGTACTTTGGTGTCTGTGATGCAATTGCACGTTTTATTTGCGGTGGTGCCGATA
>JABUQX010016866.1:95000-97500 GCA_015478945.1 Trachelipus rathkii | reverse complement strand
ATGGTTTAAAAAAGTCAATTCAATAAATTCTCTTAAATCAAATATGGAAGAAGCTGTATAAAAACATTAATATTATCAGAACAAAAAATGAGATTGAAGGAGAAAAAGAAATAGAAAACTGAGAGATTAAGACAAATAAATACTAAAACGGAGTGAAAAGATTCGTGCCAATCGGAATATAATGTGAAATAAGAAGATAAGGAAGAAGAAATAGCCGAGATTCAAGTAGTTTAAATTCTAAAGCAATGAAGCAAACTGTAACAGAAAAAAATATAAATTTCTGGCAAAATTCTCTATTTGAATTATTACCTGTGAAGACATTTTATTACTATCTATCTATCTATCTATTCTATCTATCTATCTATTCATTCATCTATCTCATCTATCTATCTGGACTGGTTCATCTATCTGATTCAACGATCTATCTATCTATCTATCTATCTATCTATCTATCTATCTATCTATCTATCTATCTATCTATCTATCTATCTATCTATCTATCTATCTATCTATCTATCTATCTATCTATCTATCTGGCTATCTATTCCATTTCACATTCATTCCATCTATCTGGCCCATCTATCTGATCTATTTCCGATTCATCTACTATCTATCTATCTATCTATCTATCTATCTATCTATCTATCTATCTGTGGGAGTGCAAATTTTTCTTTATCGCTTCTAAATTTTATAGTCCCTTTCAGACCATATGACAGGAATAATTTAGCATGTGTGGAAGACATCATCATGAGTTTAGGTATGAGAGAGATATATATATATATATATATGGTGTGATATATATATATTGGAGAGTAGTATATACATATATATATATATATATGATATATATGTTAGTATGGTACATATATATATATATACTCATATATATAAAGAGTTATATAAGTATATATATATTATATATTATATATATATGGTATATATATATATATATATAGATATATATAATAATATTAATATTATATATATATATATATATATATATATATATATATATATATATATATATATATATATATATATATATATATATATATATATATATATATAAATATATATAAAAATATAAATATTATTATATATAGCATATATATATTTTATTATTATTACATATATATATATATATATATATATATTTATATATAGCATATATATATATATATATATAATCTTAATTTGAAGAATAATAAATTTTTCGAAATTCAGATTTTAATTAATTAAGGGAGAAAATAATTAAAATTATTTAGTTTTATTTGCCTCGAAGAATATATATATATATATATATATATATTATATATATTATATTAATATATATATATATATATATATATTCTTAAAAAATAAATATGGTGTAAGTATATATATATATATATATATAGTGGTTATGTTATTTATATATATATATATGTATATATATATAAGGGTAGCAGCATAGAGAAAGATGAATATATATATATATTTTTTTATATATAAAGAAGATATATATATTATATATGTATATGCTATATATATATATACAACAAAATATTATCTTAATTGTTTAAAAATTAAAGTGGTACTCTAATTTAAGTTCTTATTTTAAGATATTTTATATTAAACAGTCAGAACTCGGAAATTTGATTCTTTTGTTAAAATTAAACACAGATCTTTTATATGAAAGTTTTTATATATGAAAATTTTTATTTTTTTTTGTTATTTTGTTATTTATTTTGTTATTTTTTTTTACCTTCATTTTCTCGAAATCCTAATTAATTTATTATGAATTGAAAAATTTTGATTATCTTATTAAAATAATTATTGTTAAAAACATGTGAAATCTTTTTTTTATGAGGAGCTTTTGTGAAATATTATTATGATAAAATATCCTCTCTACATAAACTTCAGATCGGAACAAGCCTTAAAACCCAAGATTTTTTTTTTCTTGCATTTTTTAGGCGTTCTGCATCACCATGGCAAAGCCCTACTAGAGGAGGGGTATAAAATAATAAAAGAGTTAACAAAAATAGAGCAAAATCCTACACAATGCCCACCACAAATTACGCAGGTTATTAGGGAGGAAAGCATAAATGTGACGGAAATAAAATTCGGCAGGAAGTACAATAACTGTTCCCAAACCCTATAATAAGAATTAATTCAAATGGAAAAATAAGTGAATGAGGGACAAAGTTTGCATTCTGTCTCATTGGAGGGACTTGAATTTCGTTTTAAATTGTAAAAATGAAAGTGAGCGGTAAGGTGTGTGTGTGGTGTGTGTGTGTGTGTGTGTGTGTGTGTGTGTGTGTGTGTGTGTGTGTGTGTGTGTGTGTGTAAGCTCGGGTATTTGAAGGAAACTTGACAGAGTCAGGTCTTTTCTACAAACAGAAGTAAGTCTCCTTGAAACCCGCAATTGTATAATTCTACTCCATTAACATTTACATTTATATATTATAATTTCCTTATATATATATATATATATATATATATAAAGAGTAGTATAGCATAT
>JABUQX010016866.1:87500-92500 GCA_015478945.1 Trachelipus rathkii | reverse complement strand
TGTTAGTGAAACAGGGAGGTATACCAGGGAAAGAAAGGAAAGGGGAGAGTGAAATGGGTGTAATGAGAGAGAGAAAAAAAATTAATAATAGCATTGAGAGGCGTGCCTGTATACTACGTTATATCATTGAATAAAAGGGAAACAAAGATTTCAAACCGATTATTATCATATATTATTATTATTATTATTATTATTATTATTATTATTATTATTATTATTATTATTATTATTATTATTATTATTATTATTATTATTATTATTATTATTATTATTATTATTATTTTTATTATTATTATTATTATTATTATTATTATTATTATTATTATTATTATTATTATTATTATTATTATTATTATTTTCATTTCTTACTGAAAATAGACAGAATATTAAAATTTAAATAAATACAAAATTTTAAACATATTAAATAAAATATTTTCTAAATAATTATTTTACTTATACTTATAATTATTTTACTAACTTTACGTTAATTTTATATATTCTTTTTTCTTTTTCTTTTTTTGGGGGTTTTGTTTTTTTTATTATACAAAGATTCTCCTCTCTCTCTCTCTCTCTCTCTTCTCTCTCTCTCTCTCTCTCTCTCTCTCTCTCTCTCTCTCTCTCTCTCCCTTCTGTGTCTATCTCTCCCCTGTCTTTCCATATATATATATATTATAGATATACATAGTATATATATATATTATTATATATAAAGAATATGATAGCATAGTATATATATATATATATATATTATTATATATTATTATAAATACATATATATTATATATACATTATGATATATATATATATATAAAGATATTAAAAAAAATAAGTATTACATATATATATTATTATGTTATATATACATTATTATTATACATATATACATATATATATATATATATATATATATATATAGTTAGATAATATGGGTCATACTAATGGATTAATACACACACTTAAGAATATTGACATAATAGGATAAATAATAATAATAATAATAATAATAATAAAATAATAATAATAATAATAATATGAGAAATGCTAACGTCGTTAATATTATTTATTTAAGAAGAAAAATTTTCTTTAAATTTCAAGAGAATTTCATAATCATCGTTTACTTTAATTTAAATTTTAAATCCTTATATATTCAATTTTTTATTGCACTACTACTACTACTACTACTACTACTACTACTACTACTACTACTTCTACTACTACTACTACTACTACCATAGCAAAAAATTTAATGAGATCAAAGAAAAATTGAAGAGGGACTGCATACAGCTTGGTTATTAAGTTTACTGAAAAAAATAATTTTACAAATAATTATAGGGAAAATTTTACGTTATATAATTTTCTATTAATTGAAAATATATAATGGGATAAAATGAATTCTTCTTCTTTAACTTTCTGGGTTTCTTTTCTTCTATTAATACGAGTTCAAGTACTAGATGTCATGAATTTGGAGCCTTATAGGCTCTTTTATTTATTATTATTATTATTATTATTATTATTATTATTATTATTATTATTATTATTATTATTATTATTATTAATTTTATTATTATTATTATTATTATTATTATTATTATTATTATTATTATTATTATTATTATTATTATTATTATTATTATTATTATTATTATTATTATTATTATTATTATTATTATTATTATTATTATAATTTTGGCTCGAAGAATAATAAACCTTAATTTATTATTTTATTCAATATATATCTAATAATTGAAGGAACTGGTTTTTTATTGTAATAGGTGGTTTGCCTATCACTCTCTTAAGATTTACTTTCTTGTAAATAAGGGAGAACAAAAAGAGACTTAGTATCAACTAAATCAAATTTTGTTCTTTTTCTTACCTTTTTTGAAGAGTTTCCAAGTAAGAAACTGAGTAGGTCTTCTTGTCTAGTTATTGGTAATTGGGTCCTTTTCTTGGTTGACCTTTTTCCTCAATATTATATTTTGGTTGACCTTCTTGATTGGACATTGGGAAGAAGTCCTAGGCAAAATTTTAATTTGCAGTTATCTAAAAAAAATGTATAAAATTTCCTAAGTTTGTGGTTATTTTATGGTTAACATTGGCCTTTGGTTGTTGGTGATTCTAAATATTTAATGTTTATTTTATTTATGCCCAAATTTTTAAGTAGAGAAAAGAGCATAATCTGCTCCATAGATGTTATCAAAGGAGCGCATTGAAACATAGAGGTGCGGTGCGGTGCGATGCGGTGCGGTGCGACAAAAATGAGTTTTGGTGCTGTGCGGTGCGGTGCGGTGCGTTGTGCAAAATTCCGGTGCTAGGAAAACCCTAGACTCTGAGCTATCTTGCTCAAAAAATATTAGTCATGGCTTGCATCTTTTCTGCAATATCAGCATGACAAGTTTTTCGTGCGGGTTCCTTACAAGTAAACAAAAGAAAAGTAAAATGAGATCAAAAAATAGTTCTTTGAGTTGTTCCCTTAAAAAAAATTTGCAATCTTTATTTTTTATGAATTTTAATTATTATTGATGCTATTTTATAATAAATTGAATAATAATAAATTAAACTTCATATTTTCAATATTAATTTGATATATTAAAAACAAAAGTATTATTTCCAATCACCAATTTTCAGTGGACAAATTAATTAAAAAATAAAATAAAATAAAATAAAAAAAAAATATAAAATAAAACAAATATATAATATATTATATAAGTTATAGCATACATTTTATATATATTTTTTAACATGTATTACTACTACTACTACTACTACTACTACTACTACTACTACTACTACTACTACTACTACTACTACTACCATCTGTACAATCGAAAATGTCCTTAGGCTATAGGAAATACGCTTACAACTTACGCCTTCTCCAAAATCTACCATTTATTGGCTAGTCTCACACTACCATTGTTGTTGAAATATTTTTCACGCCTTAGGCGTTTTGTCCATTCCGCCTTTTTTATGAATAAATATAGTTTAACCGAATTACTCATTGATGTATTTCATTTCCTTTCTCAAGGTTGATGATAAATAAAAAGGAACCCATGAATAATGATCATAGATATTTCTATCATGTATTTGCTCATCTTAAAATGTAAATAAAACGTATTAAAATTTAAATATACTTATTTGGTATCCTGCATCCCACGTGAATGGATTACCAAATGTCGCCAGAATTTTTTAAAATAAATTTTGTGGATTTTTTTTTTTAACCCTTAATAGGTAAGGTGGCCATTTCATTTCACCAAAGGTATTCTGGGTCTTTGCGGACCCACCTTCTCGTTACCTCTCGTAATCATAGAAAATTAATTTGTTTGTTAATATTAATTATTATATTTATTTTTCCATCCATCTAGAGTAAATTTAAATGGTTTTCGCTTTGAAAATGGAATTGGAATAATTTTTTATGATCAGAACAAAAAAAAAGGTGTTTCAATTTACCATGCTCTAAAAAAAAATTTGCCAAAAATTATCCTTATACCGCTAATGAGTAAAACTTTAGTTTCTTTTGCATTATTTAGATTAATCGTTCCCAAAAATACAGTCTAGCCTAACAATACGTATAGGCCTAGCAATTTCACATCGAAATCTGAAAAAAGGAAATTGGAGCAGTGTTTGCAGGTTTTTTTTCTGACGCTAAAAGTAATTGTCCTTACAGACCCGACATACGGAAAAATAGGACGGGGCAGATGAAAATGAAATAAGGATAAGCCACAATTAAACCCATAACCTAACACAATTCCCTGACGTGGCCTTAAAAAGAGGAAGATTATATAAGGAAAAGATGCAGGGAATTCCCACAGAACAGATGTGGTTGAAAGAAAGAGTACCACAAAGAGAGAGCCATGAGTTCACAGTACTCGTACTCACACATAATTCATGCGACAGCAAAGCACATTTCCTACTACGAGGAAAAAGACTTGGAATTCTACAAAACAGATGTGGCTGGAAAGAAAGATGAAAGAAAGAGGCACCACAAAGAGAGAGCCTTGAGTTCACAGTACTCATACAGAATTCATGCGACAGAAAAGCACCTCTAGTACTACAAAGCCTACTGTACTACTGAGGTGGGCCTTAAAGAGAGGAAGATATAAGGAAAAATGCAAGGAATTCCACAGAACAGATGTGGCTGGAAGAAAGATGTTACCACAAAGAGAGAGCTTGAATTCACAAGTACTCACAAGAATTCACGCACGCAAAGATCTCTTAGTACTACGAGGGGACGCAGTGTTAAGGAAGCGAGAGGTCAACTCTTTCCGAGCTCCTGTCGTTGTAAATCCTATAGTAGAGAGAGGATAGAGTGTCAATGTTGCGTCGAATAGAAAGAGGGTCAAGGAGTTTGAAAGGTAAAGCGAACAGTTTATTATTCTCTTAGCTTTAAACTCAACCCTATCCAAAAGAAAGGGTTAAGAGCCGGAAAGCCACCCCAAATTATGAGAACAGTGCTCCATACAAGGGAGATTTAAGAGCCCTAATATACTCTTCATACTCTCCTAGTGTACTTAAAATTTTATCCTCTCTTACGTCCATTTTTCAAGTTGGGCCAGCACGCCCCTAAATGGGGTCCTACGGAATGTACCTCTTCTACGAAGTAGTTACCTAATGCCAGCAGGCTGGGTGTCGAGTTTGAAGGGGATAAGTCAACTAGAACTCCCCTGAATTGAAAGGAGAATAATAGTGTGGATTATAAGACTTGTTCCAAACCCTTCTAAAAACTCAGAAAACGGTTATCCTGACCTCAAGAATGGTCTCACCGACATTAGAAACCCATAATTTGAGGCATCAAGGGTCAAAACCCAACAATGTGAGGGAAAATCCAAGTCATGTAGGCATTTGAATTAGATTCTCAGTTCCAAACGCCTCACCGACCTCAAAATAAGGCTTCCCCGACCTCAGGAACCCCTAATTTGATGCCTCAATCGTCAAAAAATCTAAGGTACCTTAGAAAATTACAAGTCATGTCGGGCCAATGACTTGTGTGTCCGCGTCATCAGCCA
>JABUQX010016866.1:77500-82500 GCA_015478945.1 Trachelipus rathkii | reverse complement strand
TGACAGCGTTCACTATATTTTTATTAGCCATAACCACTTCATCCCAAACGATGATTTTAGTTTTTTTTAGCATATGAGCCATCTGTGAACCTTTCTTTATACTACACATTTTTGATTCATGATTTTCCATCAGAGGAATCCTGAACATATTGTGAGCAGTTCTTCCGCCTTGAAGTATGGTCGCGGCGATTCCATATATGAAGTTATGGTACGAGTAACAAATGCTTCACCGTACATGTGACGCTATCGACTCGAGTGCAGAAGAGCCTCGGGACAAAGTGGATCCAACGCAGATCAATTGTAAACATACTAAAGCACATCTCACCAGATTTTAAAAGGTAAAAGTCTTGCAGACATTGAAAGCTAATAATCAACCAAGTAAACACCGGGAGTGAAGAAAATTTTCTAGAGAAATTCTTTTTACGCCACAAAGTCTCCAATCTTCATGATTCCAAGGCCAATTACGTGGACAATTCTAATGATAATGATTGGGACAATGTTAGTATAGACATGTTCACAGAATTGCCTACATCTGCAGACCCTGAAATGGAGCGTATAAAAGTAATTACTTTGGAAACTGAAAAGAAGAGGAAAGGAAGACCAAAATTTTCAAAGAGCGAAGCACTTATTATTGAAAAAGCTTTTGCTCACATAATCAACCTCGGTCGGATCCCAAAGCTAGAAACGATAAGAGCAGTAATGAAAAATCATACCGAATTGAGTAATTTAGTTACTAAGAAAGAAGTAACAGAGAAACAAATAAAAGGTTGCATTACTAACATAGTAAACAAAATTATAAGAAAAGCAAAATTGCAAAGCTTGGAACAATTTTAAAATATATTTTGGATTAGGTTACAAACAATTAGTATTTGTACATTAGTAATTTATTTCTTAAAGAACTGCACCTGATGAGGTTTGAAACAAGAAACGGAAAAATTGTGGCTTTAATATATTATAAAAATGCTTACCTTTAGATAAAATACCTGACTCTGTCTAAATATATTTACAAGTTGTCTTCTCTTTAAAGGCTTCTATTATAATATAATATTATGATATTATTATATATTATATTTATATATATATTATATATATATATATTATATCGAGGTGAAAGCTAGTTACCAATGTATATATTTTTGTAAAGTTATTTTAAATATTTTTATATGTAACTAAAGTGCATAGTTTTTCTAAGTGTTTAATATTCCAAGGGCTTTAAATATCGAGTAAATATCATACTTTGTGCAAGTAGTTCCATTAATATATATATATATATATATATATATATTAAAGTTTTACATTTTTTTTCGCCTCCGGCTCCGCCAGCAAAAAAAATTCGGCTTCGGCTCCATCCAAAAACCTTGCAGCTCTGCAGCCCTGATAATCAAGTTGATTTTCGTATAATTTTGTTGACTATGTTAGTAATGCAACCTTTCTATTTGTTTCTCTGTCTGTTGTATTTATATGTAAATTACTCAATTCGGTATGATTTTTCATTACTGCTCTTATTGTTTCTAGCTTTGGGATCCGACCCAGGTTAATTATGTGTGCAAAAGCTTTTTCAATAATAAGTGCTTCGCTCTTTGAAAATTTTGGTCTTCCTTTCCTCTTCTTTTCAGTTTCCAAAGTAATGATTTTTATACGCTCCATTTCAGGGTCTGCAGATGTAGGCAATTCTGTGAACATGTCTATACTAACATTGTCCCAATCATTATCATTAGAATTGTCCACGTAATTGGCGTTCGAATCATGAAGATTGGAGACTTTGTGGTGTAAAAAGAATTTCTCTAGAAAATTTTCTTCACTCCCGGTATTTACTTGGTTAATGAAGTCAGACATTTCCTTACTTTCTTTTCCTTTTGCTTTCCTTCTATAAATCTGGTGAGATGTGCTTTTAGTATGTTTCAAATGATCTGCAAATGGATCCACCTTTTCCGGATGCTCTTCATGCACTCGAGTCGTCGTCACATGCCGTAGATTTGTTGTACCTAATTCAGATTTATTCCCACACTTTTTCCAAACTTTTCTAATTCCATGGTTAACTACAGCAGGTGAAAGTTTACCACCTTTGCTTGTCACAAATACAAAATTTATAGGAGTTGAATCTTCCTTAGTTTTCTTCGATTCAACTATGGGATTTCTTATGTATTTGATGTACAAAGTAATTAAGAATCGCAATTCTTCTGTTAAACCAATACTTGCAGCTCCATGATTGCGTTTAGTTTTATGGTTCTGCACTTCAACAACAGTACCTGAACAACAGTTTTTGTTAAATTCTTCGAGAGTCATGTTATATAATACACATGACCGAGCAGAATTTCTCAGAAATATTATGACTAACAAAATATTCCTTATTTCGGATTTTCTTCCGAGCGATAGTATCTGTTGAGGATTTTTTTTAAATTTTATTAAGGCCAAAATACTTTTTTCCACAAGTTTTGATGTTTGGAAATTTTGTACTTCTTCTGTTGTAATATCTTCATAATTTGATGGTGCAACTTTATCCCTGTGGAATGCTTTCCGCCAATTATTCAGTTCATCAATAAGATAGTCGAGCGTAGAAGGGTTCCACAATTTTAGTTTTCTAAAGTATTTTATATAAGTAATGAAAGCACTTGTATATGTTACTAAGCTACTGGGTGTTAAAATCTTCAATCTTTGAAGTCTTTGTAAATAATCCTCCAATTTGTCACAAGTGTCAGTTTCTAAAAGATTTTCTACCGACGTAATATTCGTCTCGGATAATATTTGTCTTACTTTTGAAGATGTATCATAACTATTCTCTACACTTTTTCTTCCGCCTTTTAAGCGTTCTAGGTAATTCTTAAGCTTTACAAATTGTTCTTGAGCGAAGGTTGTAGTTTCAATCTTTCTTACATTATGTATCTCGGATTCATGCGAATTATTTTCCGGCACTTTTTGTATGTTAGTCTTGATATATTGCATATACATAGCATCGGTATATGTTAATTGATGCTGTTTCTTAAAATGATTATCTAACCGAGAATACGGTTGCGCTAATGCACATTCTTTAAATGGGCAAGGGCGAGGATTTCCCTTCACTTTTAATTTTCTTTTTCTCTGTGCATGTGATAAACTTAAAGCCTCTGTTGTTTCCAAATGATGAATTGTTCTAAGATGTCGCGGAAGCTTTTGCACTTTTTTCGAACAATAGGGACATTCCTTCACGGTTTGAGCTGAACCAACCGTTTCTGAAATTTTTAATATATATAAGTTATATATATATATTATATATATATATATATATATATATATATAATAATATATATATATAATATATAGTATATATATATACTATATATTAATATATATATATATATATATAAATATATTATATAATATATTTATATATATACTATATATATAGATATATATATATATTATATAGAGCGTTTGTATGGAGGGTATAGTTTATAGGGATTGGAGGAGAGCGGTAATAGTACGCTTGTATAATGGTAAGGGAGAAAAGGGGAACTGTGGAAATTATGGGAATAAGTTTAGTTGAGTGTTGTAGGAAGGTTAGTAGTGGTAATTTTGGTCGAAAAGAAGTGGCGTCGAGTGACTGAGGAACTGATTGGTGAAGAGCAAGGTGGCGTTTAGGAGTGGTAGAGGGTGGGTGGATCAAATCTGTTACATTGAAACAAATGAATTGAGAAATGAAGGAGAAGAGAGAGAGATACTAGGTTTTATGAATTTACAACAGGCGTATGATATGGTTAATAGGGAAGCCTTTATGGCAGTATTTAGTGATATACTTGGTGTTTTGGTGGAGGCTTCTCTGATGGAATCACAAGTATGTATGAACGATAAGTGAAGCATGTGTAAAGGATAAAGGTGTCATGGTGAATTGCTTAGGATAATAGTGGGAGTGAGACAGGGTTGTGTATGTCTCCTTGTTATTCCATGTGTATATGGATGGGGGTTTGAAAGAATTCGAGGTGGGATGGCAGGAAATGTGTTAGAATGAATGGAGAATGGAAGATGAGTGAGGGTGCCTCTATAATGCGGAATGATTGGTTCTGTGTGGCAATCTGAAGAGAGTTTTGAGAGGATTGGTAGAGAAGATTGGCAGGTATGTAAAAGGAGGGGTTTTGAAAGTAAACGTAGATAAGGCTATGGTTGTGAGTGAGGACAGTCCCTCCATGGTGAAGTTATGTTAGATGGTGAGCAGCTGGAGGCAAGTGTCCTGAGTTTAAATATTTAGGTATGTGTTGGATGAGAAGGGAACGATGAATGCAAGAGTGTAGTCGGAAAGTTGTGGCATGGCAGGAAGGTTGCTGGTGAATAAATCGTTGGTGAATGTAGAAGGACTAAGTCTTGAGTGCGGTAGAGTCGTTACATGAGGGTAATGTTGTTACTGTGTTTATTGTATGGTAGTGAGAACTATGGTCTGGAATAAGAAATACTAGATTTAAAAAGTTTCAATTGTTTCATGATGGATCTAGAGTCTTAGGAGCATGATTATGCCTATGGTGTCTGATAATAGAATTTGAAGTAGGAATCATGAGGATATAACGGTATTGTCAGTATGAGTGTGTGTCGTGAAGACTCGTAGTAATGAGAGAGATAAGATTATCAAAGTATGTTGTGAATATGTTTAGTCACGTGAAAGATGATGATAGTCGTTTTTGGGTTAAGGCGAATTCATAGTGGAATTGAGTGTGTTCGGGAACCAACCGGCTGGGAAGACGTCGAAGAAAAGTGATGAGTCGGTGAACGAATGTCTCGAAAGGAGAGAGTGTGGAGTTTGGAGAGGCGAGAAATAATAGTGCATAATAGGAAGTCGGAATGGCGGGGTTTTGTATGGGGGCAAATGGTTGTGGCCCACCTGGGCAAGGAATGAACCCCACTTACATTGACGATTACCATAGTGAGGGTCGTCGCGGTCCCATGAGCTCTAGGGTGGATTTTCTAGCTGCGACGAGTCCACTATTAATAGTACAGAGGGACGGTAAGGCTGGGCTTTCTTTTCGGACTCTTTG
>JABUQX010016866.1:32500-67500 GCA_015478945.1 Trachelipus rathkii | reverse complement strand
AAGGCTGGGCTTTCTTTTCGACATTTGTCATACTCTCCTACTGCTTTTCTTTTCCGATGTTTGTAGCACTCCTTACTCCCAATCTTGGGAAAAAAGGTAGATAAAGAAAGAAAGAAGAAAAAAATAAAAAATTAATAACAATTTATATTACAAATAACTAATCAACTATTGCGATGGAGTTCAACAATTTGGAAGAAATTAGTTTTAAAGCTGATTTTATTGAATGAAACATCATCAATTCAAAGAGGCTTAGAAGTTAGAACGTAGTGAAAACATTATCATTTGGATTTTTTTTTTTTACAATTATATCAAAGAAAAAAAATGAATACAACACAAATATTTTCCACAATCTTATTTTTAGAGTCATTTCTCCCAAAACCTTCCTAATCCATTGTAATAAAAAAAATACAAAAATTATTTCCTACCGGAATTTATTTTGCTTACATCTTTCTGCAATCACATTCTAAATTCGGTAAGCACGTGAAATAGCAATCTTACGGAATTAAGAAAATTCCTTACCTTTTCGTAAACATTTCTTACGATTTTGTGCTAAATTTGACAACAAGAAATCAAAATTTCAGCATTTCTTACCATTTGTAAACACAAATGACAAAAACGCCTTTCTTTTCACCTATATTCCCTAGCTAAAATGTTTTGAGCACTTAAGAGTGCCTTGACAAAGTACTTTATTTTAAAGTACATTCCATATTTTTGTACAACAGTGCATGTAAGTTGACACTGCTACATGATCGTACATATATGGTAACGTATACATTTTAATTGTCATAATGATTTTATCTTTTTCATATATATATATATATATTATTATATTATATAATTATATAATATATATAATAATATATATATATATACTATATATATATATATATATATATATATATATTATATAATCATATATATATATATATGAGGAGAGAAATAGTGTTCCGGTAGAGATAGTCCTTCTGAGAAAGCATATATAATATATATATATATATTATATATTATATATATTATATATATATATTAATATATATATATATATATATATAATATATTATATATTATATATATATATATATATATATATTATATTATATATAATATTTTTAAGATAACTTGCTTCATCTTTCTACACCTCACGCAGTGTTGATAGTATTGAATACAAATAACCCTTAAAGTAATTTCCACTCTGCTGGGATTGAACCTGGGCCCTAGCAGGATGAACGCGTATGTGTTTGCCACAACGCCACGATGGACTAAAAGAAGAGCGCGAGAGATTCCTGTAGTGAAAATATCACCCACCAAACAGGAACCACAACGCCCTCTTCCCGTCCACACTCGGGCGTAGGGTCAACAGAGCACCGCCACAGAATGAAATACTTATTAAACCGGGGAATATATTGTATTGATAAGATAACTGCTCATCTCTACACCTCACCGCAGTGTGATAGGTATTGATAAAAAATAACCCCTTAAGTATTTCAACTCTGCTGGAATTGAACCTGGGCCCTAGCAAATGAACGCGTATGTGTTTGACCACAACGCCACGATGGACTAAAAGAAAGCGCGAGAATGTTCCTGAAGTGAATATATCACCCACCAAAGCAGAACCACAACGCGCCTCTCCGACCAACTCGGGCGTAGGGTCAAACAGAGCACCGCACAGAAATGAATACTTATTAAACGGGAATATATTGTTTCTCGCGCGTCTTACTTTTAGTCGCACTCGTGCGTTGTGTCAACACATACGGCGTTCATACCGCAGGGCGCCAGGTTCATCCAGCAGAGTGAAATTACTTAAGGGGTTATTTTTATCATTACCTTCACAATGCGGTGAGGTGTAGAAGGATGAGCAGTTATCTATCAATAAATATATTCCCGGTTTAATAGTAATTTCATTCTGTCGGTGCTCTGTTTGACCCTCGCCGAGTGTGGGACGGGCAAGAGCGCGGTTGTTGGTTCCTGTTTGGTGGGTGATATATTCACTACAGGAACATTTCTCGCGCTCTTCTTTAGTCCCATCGTGGCGTTTGTGGTCAAACCACATAACGCGTTCATACCCGCTTAGGCCAGGTTCAATCCCAGCAGAGTGAAATTACTTAAGGGTTATTTTTTATCAATATATATATAATATATATATATATATATATATATATATATATATATATATATATATATATATATATATATATATATATAATATATATATATAATAATATATATATATATATATATATACGGAAATATTAATTATACGATTTCTCGCCACTTCCCTTGCCGTGAACGGTGGATAAATTATTAAAATATTGATTGAAATATAGATTTATTAAATTTTCTTCTTACGACGTTTGTTAGCAAGTTCATTTTGTCAATTAGCCAAATTATTTCTAGAATAACGTTGTTGCATTCAGTTTTAACCAAAATCGAGCATGACGCTCAGTTTTGCTCCGTTTCTAAACACAGCTGATATATCTATGTTTTCTCAAGTGTTTGGGTTTGGCACAATTAGGGTTTCCTACAAGGTGGAATCCCCTGAGTATGTGTTCAAAATTTTTATGGGTTTTCCATATTTTTATTTTATATTCTGAATTTTGATATTCATAATATTTTGTTTGTGGCTTCATTAATGTTTTCTTATTCTGTTTCAGCTTTCAATAACATTTTTATCATCATTATTTAATCAGAATTTAGAAATGCCACGTGCAAAAAGTCGTGTGACTGCTTTTTAAGGAAATAAAAGGTAGCAAAGGCCCTCGCATGAAATGTAACTTTTGTTGTGTAGACGTTGCAAAACTAGTATTTATTGCTCATAATCTAGAATAGGAAATTTTGAAAATTTGCAACTGAGAGAGATCGCTACATGCTAAGGCACTAAAGCTTAAGAAGAGTCCTGTTACTGCCCCTACTCCTTCACCACTGTCATTCTCACACAATACTTCAAACGACTCGGAGATATCAGACTTATCAGTCATATCAAAATTAAATGTGGCTGATCACGCTGATGAGCCCAGTGATAATGAGCTTAACAGTAGTCAGCAGCACAGTAGTCAGTACTCAGTAGTGACTGGGGTCTGGGGAGTGGGGACTAGTGGTTAGTGGGGACTAGTGATTATAAAGTTGATATTCCAAATATCCAAATACAATCTTGGTATAATTTTAATTTCAATATTTTTATTATTTGATTTGCATCCCTTAAGTCACTTTTGAGTTTTGTCATTCAGACTCATTCTATATAAATATAATATACATTAATGTTTAAAAGTAAATTATAAATATGATTATATGATACAAATATAAAATTCATAGTAAAATTAGTAAGTAGAAGCCTACAAACAGCAGTCTGCAGGCTACAACCTACTATAAATTGTAACGAAAACAATGATAAAATATAAGAGAAAGATAGTTCTGCTATTTTATAAATCAAAATGGAATATTTGTTTAATTTCAGGTATCCTCCTATTTGAAAAATGAAAATACTCAAGTGAAATATCATATTAGCCTCTTTATATTTTTAAAAATACATTTAATGAAAAAAACGAAAAAAAATGAAAAAAACGAAAAAAAACATGAAAAAAAACGGGTTTTTTTCCCCAACCCTAGGCACAATGTTGCTAAAAAGACCGCGTCGTCAATAGATTTAGAAACTTGGAAAACAATAGTTACAAAAAACGCATTCGCAATGCTGTAAATTTTTCATAATTAGAAATAAATATACTTAAAATAAAATAAAATGAAAGGCTGACGTCGTCAATAGATTTAGAAACTTGAAAAACAATAGTTACAAAAAACGCATTCGCAATGCTGTAAATTTTTAAAATTATTTTCTTCAAGTAAAATAAAAATAAAATAAAATGAAAGGCTGACGTCGTCAATAGATTTAGAAACTTGGAAAACAATAGTTACAAAAAACGCATTCGCAATGCTGTAAATTTTGAAAGTTATTTTCTTCAAGTAAAATAAAATAAAATAAAATGAAAGGCTGACGGAAGCAAAAAATTCTCGTACATTTGCGTACAAGATTAAGAATTGCCTCGTACCTCTTACCGAAAGATAAATTCTCGTACGTGTACGAGAATTCGTGTACGTCTAACAACCCTGGATGTCACCTCAAAATAGAAAAAATTAAATAATTAATTATTTATGCATCAAATATCATAAAAAAATATTTGATGTGATGCAGAATGTGAAAAAAAGTAATAAAAAAAATGCAATGAAAAACAATATTAAACAGGGTGACGTGATTTACGAATAAAAAATACGTATTTTAAAATTGAGCATTTAATAAAAGATCGAGGATGAAACCAAAAACGAAAATGGGGCTTCTGCAACTTCATGAAATTTTTAGAAGCTATTGACAATTCGCAAAAATCAAGTTGCAAACATGCTCATATATATATATAGTAATAAGAGCATCAATCTGGCAGCCTCAATTTTTTTCTCGAAGTGTCGCGTAAAAGTAACCTTTACCATATAGGTATATATATAATATAATATATATATATATATATATATAGTATATATAATATATATAATATATATAATATATATATATTAATATATATATATAAATTAATTGAAGACCAAAATGCTTGGTATCCGGTAAAAGGTATTCGGCCAAATTTTAACAATACCGATACTACTACTCGTTAAATTACCGATACCTCAAAAATCGACTGATACCATGGTATCGGTGCATCACTAATATATATATATATATATATTATATATAATATATATCCTATATATATATATATATATATATTATATATATAATATATATATATAATATATACAGTATATATATATATATATATATTATATATATATATATATAATATATATATATATATATATATATATATATAATATATATATATATATATATTATATATATATAATATTAGTACAGTATATATATATATATATATACAGTTATATATATATAATAGTATATATTAATATATTATATATATATATATATATATATTATTATATATAATATTTATACAGTATATATATATATATATAATATATATATATATCATATATATATATATTTATAATTATTATATATATATATATATATTATATATATATAGAGGTGGGGGCATCGTTACTCAAAAAAAGTAGTTCCGTTATCGTTACTCGTTACTCGGAAAAGTAGTTGCGTTATCGTTTTTTCCTTTTCTTTGAAAGGAAAAGTAACGAAAGTGACGTTACTCCGTTACTTTTAGGTTTTCAATATGACATTAATTAACGGTATCTTAGGTAATTTATTGTTTGTGTATATTAAATTTTCAACAATTATAATTATTATTAAAAACATACTCTCATGTAAGACCTCTAGCGCACTCAAGACTTAAGTCCTTTTGCATCCACCAACGATATAATTGCACCAGCAACCTTCCTACCACAAACAACTTTCCTACTACACTCTGCATCATCCGTTCCCTTTTCATCCCAACATATAATACAAATATTAAACCCAGACACTTGTTCCATTTGCTCACCATCTAGCATAACTTCACACCGAGAAGTCCTCATCACAATTCACAACCATAACATTAAACTCTTATCTACGTAATACCTTCAAAATATCTCCTTTTACACACACCCTGCCAATCTCTCTAACCAATCCTCTCAAACTCTCTCAGATCGCCACGACACACAAACCAAATCATCCGCTATAATAGGTAGGGCATCCTCCACTCATCTCCATTCTCCCATCATTCTTAACCGAGATTGTGGGAGTCCGGAGTCACGGAATAGGTAATTTTGAAGAGAGTGGAGTCGGAGGCGTCGGAGTCGGTATTTTGAAGAGGGTGGAGTCGGAGTCCGGAAAAATTTAAAAAACGACTCCACAACCCTGATTCTAACACCATCCCCTGCCATCTCACCTCTAATACACTCGTACCCACATATACAAAATTAAAGAACAACTACATGACATAGCACATCCCTGCTTCCCTCCGCTATTAATATTAATACAATCACTTTCACCTCCATATATTCTTACACAACGCTTATATCGTCATATATACTTTTGATTCCCTTCAGAACTTACCATCAACACAAATTATCAATTACACTTGCATAGAACTTCCGTATTAATCCTATCTTTCACACGCCTGTTTGCAAATACAAAAAAACCTAAATACAATTTCTCTTCCCTCCTCATTTTCTCAATCATTTTTTTCAAATGTAAAGACTTGATCCACGACATCTCCACCCCTTCTAAAGGCACCCTTGTCTCACAATCCAAGTCCTTCTGTCACTCGTCGCATTCCCTTTTCTCAAAATATAAGTAATATATCTTCCCCTCTATACTTAATAAACTAATTTCCCTATAAATTTCCTACAGTTTACCCTTAAATCTCATTACCCTTACATTAGGGTATATTACTGCCTCTCCTCCATTCCCTCGGACTATGCTCTCCATAAACATCTTGTTACACACTTCCAAATTCAATCAATCACCATCTCGCCTCCGCTCTTGATCATTTCAACGCGGTAATTTCATCTATACCGCTCTGCAGATTTATCATTCTCTCAACTTTTTCGCCTACACATTACCTCTCCTTACTAGATGACCTCATGCCAAAATACCTATTCCTTGCCCAATCAAACCACACACATTCACCCCACCTCTTCATTACTGCCATGTTACGCAGATTTCGAAGTGTTCCCACCACACTCTAATCACATTCATCTCATCAGTTTACGAAAGCACATCTTCTTCATTATTCTATGCAATTCCCTTATATATATATATATATATTATTATATATATATATATATATATATTATATATATATATATATATATTATATTATATATATATATTATATATATATATATATATATATATATATATTTATATATTATAAAAGGATTTTTTAGCTTGATCGGGTGGTCAATTTGCTATCAACATTCAAAGAAAAGTCGAACAAAATGTAACGGGCTAAAAAGTAACGGAGAAAAAAAATAACGGAACTTATTCATTCCGTTTCTTTAAAAGAAAAAGTAACGAAGTCCGTTACTCCGTACTGAAAAAAACTAGTTCGTTAGTACGGAGTAACGATCGTGCCCACCTCTGTATATAAACAGGTTATATATATATATATATATATATATATTATATATATATATATATATATATTATATTATTTATATATATTTTTCTTTCTTCCTTCACCTTCCTCTTTGCCCCAAGATTGGGTAAGGTGCTGTACAAGCATCGGAAAAGAAAGCAGTAGGAGAACATGACAAACGTCGAAAAGAAAGACCAGCCTTACCGCCCCTCCTGTACCATTAAATTAGTGAGAAGCTCGTCAACAGACAGAAATCCCCCTAGAGCCATCATGGGCCCGCGAACGGCCCTCACTATGGTAAATCGTCAATGTAAGGGTTCATACCCTGGCCCAGGTGGGCCACACCATGCCCCCATATGCAAAACCCCGCCCATTCTCTCCTATCCATGGCACCTTATTCTCGCCTCTGCAAACTCACATTTCTCTCCCTCAGACATTCGTTCACCGACCCACAATCCACTTCTCTTCGGTCTCCAGCCGGTCGGTCCCAACACACTCACCACTATAACAACCGCTTAACCAACCTACTATCATTCATCCTTTCACATGACCAAACCATTCTCAACATACTTTCATTTATTTCTCCTCATTTACCCCTTTTCTCACACCACACCACTCTCTATACGTTCATTCTCTTTTATCAATTCTTCTCACACCTAGCACACCCCTAAGATTGTCCATCTGAACACATTGAACTTTAGATCTATACTTCTTATTCCAGACCATAGTCTAACTACCATACAATAACACAGGGAACAACATACCCTCATGTAGACCCTAGCACACTCAAGACTTAGTCCCTTTCATTCACCAACGATTTTAATTGCACCAGCCACCTTCCTGCCATTACAACTTTCCTTACTACAAACTCTGCATCATCCGTTCCCTTCTTCATCCAACAATATACCCTAAATATTTAAACTCAAGACAACTTGTTCTAGCTGCTCACCATCTAACATAACTTCACACTGAGGAGTGTCCTCACTCCAACCATAACCTTACTCTTTCCACGTTTACTTTCAAGCCCCTCCTTTCCACACACCCTGCCAAATCTCTCTATCATCCTCTCCAAACTCTCTTCAGATTCGCACACACAGAACCAATCATCCGCATATAATAGGTAGGGTGCCCTCCACCTCAACTCCATTCTCCACCATTCTAACCATTTCCTGCCATCCCCACCCTCCTATTTCTTTCATAACCCATCCATATACAAATGAAATAACCAAGGAGACATAAGCACAACCCTGTCTCACTCCGCTATTAATCCTAAACCATCACCATTGACACCATTTTCTTACACACGCTTCACTATCGTCAATACATACTTTTGCATTCCATTCAGAAGCCTACCACCAACACCATACATTCCTAACACCTGCCATAGAGCGCTTCCCTATTAATCCTATAATTCGCCTGTTGCAAATCCATAAAACCTAATACAATTTATTCTCTTCTCCTCATTTTCTCATCATTTGTTTCAATGTAAAAGATTTGATCCACACATCCTGCTAACCACTCCTAAACGCACCTTGTTCTTTCACCAATACAGTCCTTCAGTCACTCGACGCACTCTTCGACCATAATACCAGCATATACTTCCCTACAACACTCAGTAAACTTATTCCCCTATAATTTCTACCGTTCCCCTTTTCTCCCTTACCCTTATATAAGGGTACTATTACCGCTCTCCTCCCAAATCCTTGGAACTATACCCTCTATAAACGCTTTATTACAACAAACTTCCAAATCCAATCAATACCATCTTCTGGCCTCCGTTCTTGATCATTTCACCAGTAATTTCACTATAACCTGCAGATTTACCTCTTCAACTTTCTCCCAGTCTACCCATTACCTCCTCCTACTAATATAATATTATAGTATATATATTATATATATATAATTATATATAATATATATATATATATATATATATATATATATATATTATATATATATATATATAAAAAAACGAGCTTTGTTTTTTTCCTTATCCCAACCCGTTGGTATTGGTAATGAGTGCAGGTCAAATTTTCCTGTGATACCGATACTAATACTAACAAAATTTCCAATATAGATACTTCAAAAAACAGCCGATACCAACGAAACTGATACCATGGTATTGGTGCATCAATTGATGTACTTGTAAATATAATTTTATATTAGATTCAAACCTGCAATGAATAAATTTAAACTTCCTCTTACCTTGTGGCTTGTTTGGATTCGCATCCTTTAAAATGATATCTTTCTATTTTAAAACGTCCTTTTTCATTCTTGTTTACAATTATTATTTTCTTTTTCTCCAATGTTAGCAATACTACTTTTTCTATTAAACAAAAACAAACATATTAAATACTCTTCTCGTATAAATAAATCTTATAATGGCTATTTAAAATAAATCTAATTAATGATTCTGAATTATCGCACTAACAATTAATAATCGTAATTCATTTTTTCTCTTTATTCGACTTCCTCATGTCCCTTTCGTGGGTAAGGTGGTCATGAATACCAGAAAACAAAAGCTAGTAGAACATGATGTTGCACTGAAAGAAAAAAAACACCCATTCACACTGTGTAACCAACAATATTTGTCTTCAAATTTGATAACAGGGTTATGGACCCACACTGTGGTAGATTGTCATGTGTAGGATTTATTTCCTGGGCTGTGCGCGCAACCACGTACTCTCGCCAACAGAAATTACAGAAAATACTTCCAAAAAACATCAGAACAACATTCTCAGTAAATACTTTTAAAAAAGTTTTCATACTAAATGGAAGAGTCTATAGTGTTACTTGTTCAGATCACAATATGTATCATATAGGAGAAACCAAGGAAATATCAGCATTCTTATGATCTTAGAATGGGATCAGCTAACTCTGCTACTGCTAGTAGGAAGTTGCAGGCTTTAGATCTAAAATTAGGTTTAGCTGTTTCCTTCCTGAACTCAGTGAAGTTAGGTAGGACTTATTAAAATTTCATTAGTTTCTAAATTTTGTAAAAATTTATGATCTAAAAATACCATTCTATTTATTAAATTTTATATAAAATCCCCCTATTTTTATTATCCCTGCGTTTTGGTTCGATAGTAACATTTACCCATTAAGATTTCTCTAATACCAAACGCAGGGGGCACCATTACATTTTATTAATTATTCTATATTTTACTTTATTTCTGGTTTGGTTGCAAATCGGTATCGTCAACTTCCCATAAAAAAAAAAAAAAACTATATCAACATTTCCACATTCCATCCACACTACACAGATGATTTGTAATGTTTCTCATGGAAGAACCTGGGATCTGGAGAAAAGCCAACAGTGTTAGAGGAACTACAACCCAGGTTGATCTCTAAATACCCTTTTCCCCCCATAGTTAAAGCTTCGTGAGAGGAGCAATCACGATCGCGTTTCTTTACAATATATATATATATATATATATATATATATATATATATATATATATATATATATATATATATATTATATATATATATATATATATATATATATATATATATATATATATATACGGTATATATATATAGCTTTATAGTATATATATATATATATATATATATATATATATATATATATATATATATATATATATATATATATATATATATATATATATATATAAAGTATAATGTGTTTAGATAGACAATCTTAGGACGTGTTAGATGTGAGAAGAATTGAAAAATGAGGAATGAATGTATTAGAGAGTTGTGTGGTGTGAAGAAGGGGTAAATGAGAGAATAAATGAAAGTACATTGAGATGGTTTGGTCATGAGGAAAGGATGGATGATAGTTGGTTGGTTAAGCGGATGTATAATGGTGAGTGTGCTGGGAATCAACCGGCTGGGAGACTGAAGAAAAAGTGGATTGAGTCCGTAAAGGATTGCCTGGACAGGGTTCACACTGAAATTTTGAATTTGATTTCCCTGACTTTCCCTGACATTCCCTGACCAAATCCGCAAATTTTCCCTGACCAGCGTGTTCGTTACTTTTGGCGTATAAAATATCTATTAATCATTATTGCAGCCTATTTACTCAGTTCATACATTAAATTATTGAAAATTTACTTTAGAAACTGTTCATCATCATGGATGAATTTAAATTTTTTTTTTTTAGTAATCAGCCTATACCTTCCCCATAGCCGTCCAACGCACTCCTTTTTTATTTTTTCCAAAAGTAAACAGTTTTATTTATACAAAAAGGAAATAAATTAAAAGCTTACATTAATGGACTAGGTGAATAACGTCCACTGTGATCACAAAAGTTCTAAATGGGGAGATTTAGGTTAACTTTTTCATTTTTGATTTTATAGCTGCTTCTTCTGTCAAAGCTTTCAGTTTTAACATCTTTCTCTGCTCTTTAAGTTTATAGATCTGTATGGATAATTTTCTTTTTTCAACCTTTTTATTCTCTTCTTCTTTTTGGTTCTGTTTTGACTCTTTGAGATGTTCTTCATATCTCCTATGGGCAGCTCTTACATTTGTCAACATTTATTGAGTGATAGGAACTTTTTATGAATACTTTCATGAGATCTTACAGCATTGTTCACTGTTCTTTTGAGAAATCAGACTATGTTCTTCCAGATTCTCTCCACCAAAATTGCTTAATTTATAGAAAACCTCCTTCCACTGTCCCATTTCCATGTGAAAATATCAGTCCTAATTTAATAATTTGCCACAATTCCACATAACATTGATTCCCAGGTACTATAGAAAAAAAAAACTAATCAAGTCTCTTAGAAAGACAATCACCATCCAAAAATATTTTGAATTTTAATTCAAGGGTAGAATGAGCTTCACTGCAAAGTAGAGTGTATTGTGCTTTTGCTTTCTAGAAAAATAGGGAGCAAGTCTGGTTAATCACATATTTACATTTCATCGGTGCCATTTTAAAATTTGAAGCTACCGCACTATCTGGAAACATTAATTTAAATGTTTCCCTTATATCTGCACACGAGTTTAAAGACATTTTATCATCCACCACCTTTAATGCCCATAGTATTTCAGATCCTGTAACATCATCTTTAATGCAAAAAGATGAAACTGATTGATAAACTGATTTTGGTTGGTTATTAATAGAACACTCAGGGTCATTTACAATCGGTTGAGTATGATTAGAAGTTGATGGAATGGCATAATTTTCAGTGCACACACTTTCACTAATATTTGTATTATTAGAACACAACGAAAAAGTTTTTCAATGATGGTTGGTCCTGCCGAGTTTTGATTAAATTCAGATGAGTTTCCCCTCTTGAATGTGAAACTTCGGCTTGGCGTCCCATGTTAGATAGATCAAAGTTTTTTACATACTTTACAGTATGCCTTGGAACTATCAGGTCCTTTACCCAACCACCTGATAAACTGTGGGTTCAGTTTGACGTCCAACCACTGGTCGTTAAAGTTAGTTTTTTTGTTTGAAGTCATTTTATAAATAAATAATAAATACCTTCAACTGCACAAAAATCCAAAATCACTTCGTCAAACCTCAAAAAAAAAAAAAAAAAAAAACCTCAAAAAGTATAAATCCCTAAAAAAGATAAACAGATTAAGTCATAAGTCATAGTCTAAAACACATCCATACACCAATCACCTTCAATCAAAAGGATGAACTTGGAACAACCTCTACGAACAGAATAGGAAGAATAGTAGGTAATAGTGAACTAAAAATAGAAAGAAACAGGATAGAAGTAGATTTATGGAATGTCATTCCTCGCCCATCCTTTTCATTCACTTATCAAATACATCTCTTATTCCACAATTATACAGTAAGGAAAAAAATATATCAAAAATATGCAACTTGGTCCATGGATCATTCTTCATATGTTTTGAAATTTTAAAACTTCCCTGACTTTTTTGGAATTTCCCTGACTTTCAGCATATCTTAAAACGTTTCGACCAATTTTTTTCCCTGACTTTCCAGAAAGTGTGAACCAACCCTGCTGGAGAGAAATGGAAGTTTGGCAGAGGCGAGAATAAGGTGCATAATAGGGAAGGTTTGTGAGGGGGTATGGTTGTGGTCCACCTGGGCCAAGGGATGATCCCTACTTTGACTTGCAATAACTTCATCAGCCTTATGTATGGAACCTTATCAAAAGCTTTGCTAAAGTCTTGATATTATATATTTAGACTTTAGCATAGCTTTTGATAAGGTTCCCCACATACGGCTGATGAAGAAGTTATTGCAATGTGGTATAGGTGGAGTGGTACATGGTTGGATTAAAGAGTGGTTGTGGAATAGAAAACAGTGTACAACTAAATGGCAATAAGTCATCATAAAATAGTTGGCAGTGGTGTCTCAGGGTTCAGTGCTGGGGCCACTATCGTTCCTCATATATATACCGTTTATATATATATATATATATATATATATATATATATATATATATATATATATATATATATATATATATATATATATATATATATATATATATATATATATATATATATATATATATATAAAGGATTTAGACCAAGGACATAAACGTAAGTTTTCTAAGTTTGCAGATGATACCAAAGTGGCTACCTCAGTTAGGAATAGTGAAGGATGTATAAAAATTCAAAATGATCTTCATAAACTTCTTGGGTGGGCAGATAAGTGGCAAATGAATTTTAATAGTAAAAAGTGTAAGGATATTCACCTAGGTTACTCCAAAGTTTTAACTATGATATGAATGCTGATTGGCTTGAGTCTGTGGACCATGAAAAAGATTTTGGTGTGATTATAAGAAGTAATTTGAAAGTAGCTAATCAGTGTTTGGAAGCAAGGAATAAAGCTAATAAGATGCTGGGCATAATAAAAATCGTAATGCTGTTTATAAGAGCAAGGAAGTTATAAGTAAACTGTATAATAGCAATGTTAGAGTATTGTGCACAAGTTTGGGCCCCTTATTTAAAGAAAGACTTAGATATGCTAGAGAGAGTGCAACATAGAGCAGCAAGGATGATTTCTGGGTTTGAGGGTAAGAGCTATGAGGAGAGGCTGAAGGAGTTAGGAATGTTTTCTGTAGAAGCGATTTTTCAGAGGGGACATGATACAATTCTACAAAATTTTTACATCTATTGATAATATATACATCAATTGATACTACAGAGACCAATGAATCCTATAGGCATTAGAGATTGGCAGGGGCTTAGTAAGAAAAAAAACAAGAAAGCATTCATTCAGTAACAGGGTTGTTAAATTTTGGAATGGTTTGCCACAGGAGGTTATTGAGTGTGACTTGATTGCAACATTTAAGAAAGGATTGAATAGCTATATGGATGCTTTGGGTATCATATAGTATATTTTGACCTAGTCAAATAGGTTGGTGTTTAGTTACAGTAGTTATTAAGGTTAAACTGAATGTTACTTTAAAGTTATTAAAGCTTGAAGTGTAGTTGGCATGAACTTTAGCTATAGTTTTTTCTTTTAGTTGTAGACTTTAGTGTATACAATGGTGCTTTGTGGATTTGCATGAGCATGCTTTAGACTTTGTGCATACTATGTTATCGACAAGCCCTAGGGTGCTTTGTGATTTGCATGAACATGTTGTTGGTGATTGATTCTGTTAGCTTGACTAGAACAGTCTCGATAGGCCCATGTGGCTTCTTACTGTCTTTTTATTTCTAATGTTTGATGAGATGCTATAGTGAAGCTCTAGGGTGGATTTTCTGACTGCGACGAGTTCTCACTAAAAGGTATTAAGGGGGCGGTAAGGTTGGGCTTAATTTTTGACTTGCGTCATATTCTTCTACTACTTTTCTGTTTTCAGTGCATGTTGCGCACCTTACCCCCAGTCTTGGGGAGAGAAGGTGTGGTGATGATATATAAATATATAAATATAAATAGCAAAAACTGAAATAACTATTATTTTGACATGTTCTTTTTTCAAATGCTGTCAATAATCCATCCTTTACTGATAATTTTATAAATGCCCAGTTTTTGGGCGGACATTTATGAAATGGGCAAATGCCTGGACAAATGCCCATTTTATAAATGCCTGCCCACTGGGCATTTGCCCAGCGTACATCACTATATATATGCATAGGATATATATAGTGAGTAGCATATATATATATATATATATATATATATATATATATATATATATATATATATATATATATATATATATATATATATATATATATAAAACCCACCTGATGATTATGATCATAGTAATGTTCCACTAAGTTTTCCTTTTTCATTTTTAAATCTGTATTCATTATATATAATAATTAATATCCTGAAAGCAGGCAGGGAAAACACCAAAAAATATAAGACTGGAAAAGTCATTAAACAAATTAAATCTTTAAATTATAAAAATAAAATAATCTAATTTATGAGGTCAGTCACATATTCAGTCCTCATAACAATATGAAAAATATAAAAAACAATCAATACTAAAATCGGAACTTCCAAATGGTATGATGTGTTATATTAATACTACAGTCAACCTGCTTTTCTATTCAATATATAATTATATATAGTAGTATAGCAAAGAGTTATATATATATATATAAATATATATATATATATATATATATATAATATATATATATATATATATATATATATATATATATATATATATTAGAGGTGTACCAGAATTCCGGGCTGGAATTTGACATTTTTTCCGGTTCCGGTTCCAAATTTTGAAAATTCCGGCCGGAACCGGAATTATAATCCACTTCTGAGAAATAAATTTGATTGAAGGATTTATTTTACATAACCCATAGCCCATCTTTTAACAAAAATAATAATAGCCTTGTGTAGCATCATACAGTGGATTACATATCTACAGTAAAACTGTTCACCATTGGGCAATATTTTTTAAACGTTTTTCCTCAAATATATTTCCTGCTTCTAAATAAAAATAATTTCTCTGAATATGGGGTAGACTGAAAGGAGAGTAATTTTTGGCTAGTACTGCTATGTTTGGAAATTTAGCTTTGTTCACAATTAAGTAATTCTTTTTTTCCCAGATTAGAAATTGATTTCTCTGGTTAAAAAAAAATTTTTTTTAAGAATTTCACCTTTGAAGAGCCACTGGATTCCTTTAGTTAAAAAAAAATTAAAACTGACGGAGTCGTAAACGTAACTGGTCCTATATATTTTGAATCATGTCCGTCACCCCTTAAATTTACTGTTAGGTCATATACTAGAAATATATATATATATATATATATATATATATAAAAAAAAAAAAAAAAAACTGACGGAGTTATAAAAAAAAACGAATTCAATTAAAAGAAACTTTTCGCCTTTTTTCTTAATTAATGTCACATTCAATATTGCATGCGTTACATTTCTTATTCGTCACAATTAATTGGAAATATTGCAAAAAACTTAAGTGACCAGTCACTTGAACAAATTTCGTATATGTCACTTATATCCATTTCTGCCAAATACTAATAATTTACGAGTAAAAATATAAATTTATAGTTTAATTTTTTTTTGTAAAACAAGTGAAGCTACTTTTCGCTCATTTTTTGGTGTTTTTTATTTTCTTTTAAATTTAACATCTATTCACATTAAAATAAAAATTGTTTTTATAATATTTATCGATATATAATCGATATACAGTAAAATCACCAATCATACGATAGGTAAGAAAAGTAACCTATACCTATATATATATATATATATATATATATATATATATATATATATATATATATATATATATATATATATATATATATATATATATATATATATATATATATAATCGGATAATACCAGCAATTTTTCACATCCTACGTCAGGCATCTTCAATAGCGCAAAGATTGACTTTTTTATTTTCTTTAATAATATTTTATCGTACACTCACTTTTTAGATTCTATTTCGTTGCTTTCTTATTCATTTCATCTTTGATAAGGAAGTCGCGAGGTTGATTATAAAATATTTTGAAATATCTATCCCGTATTTTTTTTTTTAAAGAAAAATACTTGTTGTGTTTGTTAAAGTTTGTTTTATCGTTTTACCTTTTATTCTTTTAATTAGTGGTTTGAAAAATTGTAATAAGTGCAACACTAGACGCGCAGTGTTCGATATATATATATATATATATATATATATATATATATATATATATATATATATATATATATATATATATATATATATATATATATATATATATATATATATATATATATATATATATATAGTAGAATACCAATCTTTTGTGTTTTTTGGAGTTTTGAATTTTTCAATGAAAATTTGTAGAATTATAAAACTTTTTCCACTGAATCCAAAATTCTTTTTCTCGAGAAATTAGTAGAAGTACTAAAAAAATTAGAATAAAGTTATGAAAATTGCTTAATAAAAGCTGCTTCCTGCCCCTGGTCATACAAGGAAAGAGAAAAATAATTTGTATTAAAAAGACCAACAAATTATAAGAAATGAGCTTCACGAAATACCGAAGAAATATAAAATAATCTGGTATACATAAAAACGGCTTGATGAAAATATGATTAGTTTTCTCGAAGTATGCATATGGTACAGATGTAAATTTCATACTATTATTTTAAGTAATGTCTCAATACAATTTAAAGTGGATTTTCCAAAATATCGTTAGTGAAGACGATGCTATAAAGTTTTTCCAAAATTATAATACGATATCAAAAAGTAAACAATGCAAAAGTCATCATGAAATGGTTATGATTCTTATGAAGTGTAAAGATGAAAGAAAAATTTGGCGAAGCCAAAAACAAGGTTGTAATGAAACTGTGCCAATTAGAGAACTCAAAATTAGAGTTAAGTAAAATAATTTCTTTTATATACTCATGCTTAAGGAACTTACATCTATTAAATTCTGCGAAGAAGAATTAATAATTTCAAAAAATACAGCAGTAGATTTTAACAATTATTTACGTTAGGTAAGATTAGTAATGAGATAAGTTGAACCAACCTAAATTTATAAGCAAATCTAACCTAACCTAACCTAAGCTAACCCAACCTAACCTAACCTAACCTACATACTGAAAGTGTAACGAGTATATGTCATAGTTTAAAACATAAAAATAAACGTCATTTTGGGACACACGGGAATATGTTAGATTCCTATTTGTGTGAATATGTATGGAGAGAAAGGAACGAAGGGAAAGACTTATTTATTCAAATTTTGAAAGATATTTTAGAATTTAACCTGTAATTTTTTTTATATTCGTATATTTTAAAAAAATATATATTTTTCATATATATAAAAAGAACATTAGTTTTGAAAGTTTGAGCTTCGCGAATTATATTTTATTTTCTTTTTCTTATTAAATATAAATTATTTAAAGTGTGTGTGTCCATTGTTTATTGTATCTAGTTTGTTCATTATTTTCATAACTTTATCCTAATTTTTTTAGTACTTCTACTAATTTCTCGAGAAAACAAAGTAAATTTTTGGATTCAGTGAGTCGTGTTTTATAACTGCAAATTTTCATCGAAAAATTCAACAGTCCAGAAAACACGAAAGACCCGAAGAATCTATTTTAATTATGTAACATACTGTATATGCACTCAAACTTTTTTTTATAAGCAACCAGATTTTCATAAGGCTTAAAATGTGTTTAGTCTTCTGAACAATATTATTCACAGATTTTTTCACCATGTAATAATTTAGGCTATCATACGAAATCTAAATTTTGGACCTAAATTTCTTCATTTTTTTTAAGTGATTAGATTTGTTATCAGAAAATGATACATCCTAGGCTTCAGTCGTTTATTTTCTTTAAATTCAGTTTTGACTTTTTGAGAGTTGATTGGAATGTGACTTGTCCATAAGTTATGTAGGCCTAACACCGGAGGAGGATTACATAGGGCAGAGATTCTATTGTTGA
This sequence comes from Trachelipus rathkii, assembly GCA_015478945.1. Taxonomy (NCBI): domain Eukaryota; kingdom Metazoa; phylum Arthropoda; class Malacostraca; order Isopoda; family Trachelipodidae; genus Trachelipus; species Trachelipus rathkii. The sequence goes on along the minus strand of JABUQX010016866.1, from coordinate 48,576 downwards.
CATTGTCACTTCAAAATTAAACTTTGAAAACCTACGTGTATTATATAAGTGCAAATAGTAAGGCAAAATAAAAAGAAAAACTCTGACGTGACAAATAAGGATCTCATTTAGATTATGTAACCATTAATGTCAATCTAGCCAAAGAAGACATTTTAAGTGTGCTGGAGAAACGAGGAGACATTCATTTGTTGGAGTAAGGTTATGGCCAGTTACTCAGTCGACGCAAAATTCTGAAAATTCTGAAACACCTGGAAACAATTTGCGTGTCTTGATCGCGTAAAGGCTGAGTAAACTGATAAATTGTCAAAAGAAGAAAAACTAATAATATCTTTGAAAATTAGGAAATTTTAGAGGGTTTAAATTTCGTAAAGGGTGTCTGAAGAAAACATTGTTTTTTTCCCATTTTTGAAAATTTGATGGGGTAAAAAAATTTTTTTTCTACAACATCTAATAATTTTAAAAAAAATTATTGGATCATGTCTGTTATCCGCATCCACTTCCATATACATATCGATTGCATGGATCCGAACATTTTTTGTTTTATAAGAATTTTGCCTTATTGTTATTTTCCTAATTTACTTTTAATTAATATTAACAAGTTCTCGTATGAAATAAAAGCAAAAAATTGGAAAGAACATTTTATTCTAATAATAGAGCTTCACAGTCACAAGAAGAAAATAAGAATTATATATATATATATATATATATATATATATATATATATATATAAATATATAGATATACATATATATAAAAATAAATAATATATATATATATATATATATATATATATATATATATATATATATATATATATATAGATAATTGGTTTAGAGCGACAACTATCATCAATCCATATCTCAAAAACTACAATAGACATAGGAAAAGGAATACATTGCTGGAATGCTGGTCCAATTTTAGTACGAAAAAATAAAAAAAAAAAAAAAAAAAAAAAAAAATATATATATATATATATATATATATATATATATATATATATATATATATATATATATATATATATATATATATATATATATATATATATATATATATATATATATCTCAAAAACTACAATAGCTACAGCGAAAAAATACATTTTTGGAATCCTGGTAAAATTTTAGATAGGAAAATGTAAAAAAATAAAAAAATTAAAAATATTATTGCTAATAATTATAGTAATATGATTAGAGAGCCCTATTTAGAGACCTTTTATTGGTTACTCGTTTAAAATAAATAGACTCTTCATATTAAATTTTGCTTTTTCTTTAAAGAATACCCCAAGGGTATACCGCACCGATGGCAGGAGTCCGGGGTCTCTCGGCCTTCGGGGAACTACGGGTAGGACTAATTCCCCCTTCGGGGAGAGGTCTCCGGAACCCCGCTCTTTGGTATTTGGGTGTCGCGGGGTTCCTCCGCCGCTCCCCCTACAGGTATGGAAAACGTCCCCCTGTGTTCCCCGTCGGCTCGGGCCCCTACATTGCCGTGTAATACCTTTACAAATAATATATATATATATTATGTCCCCTGCTCCTAAAAAAAAAATAGCCAATATTTATTTTATTTATTTATTTATTTTTTTTTTTACATTTTCCTAACTAGAATTAACAGCAAAGTATTCCTTTTCGCTGTAGCTATTGTAGTTTTGAGATATAATTTTTTTTTTTTTTTTTTTTTTTTTATAGTTTCCACCAATAATTTTAGCTGGATTCCAACAATGTATTCCTTTTTCCTGTAACTATTGTAGTTTTTGAGATATGGATCGATGATAGTTGTCGCTCTAAACCAAATATCACCTAAAAAACAAAAAATTTCACAATTTTGTCGGTAATAAAACTATTATAATAAGTGAGCTTCCACACCTTTAAGAATATTTAATTTTTTTTTTAGATATTATTTAAATCTTACTTAACTAAACTTATAATAATTAATAATTTCACCTCACTAAACTTGTTATTAATTTATTTCACTTTCCATTAAACTAAACTTATATTAGTAATTCATTTCACTTCCATTATTTTCAATAACTAGCTATCTAACTTATTAGAAAAAAAAGTTCAATCTTTTAACACTATGAGGCGTTGCTGTTCATTGTGTTCGATTTAGTTGATTTTAAAATAAAATCGGCTTTAGCTTAACTGGATGCTGATAATCAACAAGAGCCAAATTATTAGTTTGCCCAAGTTCCTCTATCATTATATAGTAACTACCAAAAAAATTAAAAATGTAATACAATTGAAATGGTAGCAAAAGCTGTTAAAACTGTAAAAAGTTTTGCAGCCATTTTTTTTATCTTGTCGTCGACATTTGTTATCACTGATTACTGTCATTTTAGAGCAGCCCATTTTATTTTGGCATTTTTTTTTATAGATTATTATGACCGCTACCAGAATAGCAAATAAAATTCAAAAAATATTTTCAGGAAAGGGGGGGAGGTTTTTTACCTACCAAAAGTAAAAAACAGAAACAATTTATAAATATATATATATATATATATATATATATATATATATATATATATATATATATATATATATATATATATATATCTAGTTTATCAAATTTTTTTTTTCACTCACACGAAAGGTTCAATTAAGCCATATATATATATATATATATATATATATATATATATATATATATATATATATATATATATATATATATATATATATACTATATATATATATATATATATATATATGGCCAGCCTCTAGAAGAGCCACAATCCATATCTCAAAAACTACTACAGCTACCGGAAAAAGGAATACATTGCTGGAATCCTGGCAAAATTTTACCGAGAAACTGTAAAAAAAAAAAAAAAAAAAAAAAAAAAATATATATATATATATATATCTCAGAAAACTACAAAAGCTGCAGCGAAACTAAATACATTTTAGAATCCTTATAAAATTTTGGTTAGGAAAAAGTAAAAAAAAAAAAAAAAAAAAAATTAAACAAAAATTGGCTATTTTTGGGGGTGCTGGGACATAGTATATATATATATATATTATTTGTAAAGGTATTACAAGGCAATTTAGGGGGCTCGAGCCGACAGGGGAACACAAGGGGACGTTTTCCATACCCGTAGGCGAGGGGGCGGAGAACCCCGCGACACCCAAATACCAAAGGCGGGGTTCCGGAGACCCTCTCGGAGGGGGGAATAGTCCAACCCGTAGTTCCCGGAAGGCCGAAGACCCCGACTCCTGCCATCGGTGCAGGTATACCCTTGGGGGTATTCTTTGATTAAAAAAAAGCAAAATTTAATGAAAGTCTATTTATTTTAACGAGTAACCAATAAAAGGTCTCTAAATAGGCCCTCTAATCATATTACTATAATTATTAACAATAATTTTTTATTTTTATTTTTACATTTTAGTATCAAAATTTTACGAGGATTCCAAAATGTATTCCTTTTCGCTGTAGCTATTGTGGTTTTTGAAATGCTCTGCTATATTTTTTACATTTCCGCACTAAAAATGGACCAGCATTCCAGCAATGTCCTGGCCAGCTGTTGTAGTTTTGAAGACTATGGTGTGGCTTTCTTCTAGAAGGCGACCTTCATGCTATATATAACAACTGCTATATATATATATATATATATATATATATATATATATATATATATATATATATATATATATATATATATATATATATATATATATATATATATAATAAGCTTCAGCTATTTTTAGTTTTTGCGCTTCACATGAGGAGCGTAAAATTTTAAATGACTTTGATATATCGGGTATAGTTGTCTTGTTATGCTCGTTGTTATGCTCATGTATTTTGCTGGGTTTAATGCGGTGCTGGTATCCCTTATCTGTTAATCTATTAGTCGTGTAACCAATATACGTCGACGTACAGTCAGACTCGGGACATACGAATTGGTACACGATATGGTGATTAACTGAAAGAATATCCTTAGTAGAGAATCAGAAAGAAAGATTTTTGGTTTTGTGGTATAGTTTAACTGTGGTTTTTGAGTTGTTTGTAGATTTAATGTGGGTGTTAATAATGCCGCGTAGACATTTTTCCTCTTTATCAAAGTCTTTTGCATTTGCAGTTTTAAAATAAAAGTTAATGCTTTCAGATATTCGTATTATCTTTTTTGTTTGTTTGTGTTGAGTTTGTTGATTTTCTCTATTATTTTTTCTGTTAAATTTAAAGGGTTGTCATAGCTGATCAGGTTCTGTTTAACTCTTTTAACTTCAACATTAGATGATTCACAATCGAGCACAATTTATAAGCTCTATATACGAGTTTTAAGAATTGAATTCTTATATACTTCTGGGGAATAGGAGTTGCAATTAAGGTATAGACCATTATCAGTTAACATGGGTGCTTGTAGAAAAAGTTCCATCATCATTAATTTTGATTTTAATATCGAAAAAGTTAATAATATTTTAAGATGTTTGAGATGTGAATTTGAGGCAAGAAAGGCTTTATATGCGGATGATAAACTGAAGAATGTCTGTACGGTTCCTAATATAGTAAGGGTGTTATAAACGTATCTTATATGAAGAGGTAATTAATGTTAAATTATTTCAAAATTATTATTATTTATTATTATTATTATTATTATTATTATTATTATTATTATTATTATTATTATTATTATTATTATTATTATTATTATTATTATTATTATTAATAGTAGCAGACGTAAACAAAGCAATTGCTAAATTTTGTTTTTACTGCACAACTGCAACCGCAACCGCGATTGTTGAAAAATTTAAGAATGCAAAAAACCGCAAACGCGGTTGTTGAAAATTTTAGGAACCGCAAAAAACCGCAACCGGTTTTGCAAAAATTCAGCTTCTCTATCATATATATATATATATATATATATATATATATATATATATATATATATATATATATATATATATATATATATATATATATATATATATATATATATATATATATATATATATATATGACCGTATAATAAAGTAACGGGCTGACCATAAATAGTAACGATTTCTTAGTCCGTTGCAATAAAAGAAAAGCAACGAGTTCGTTATTCAGTTACAGAAAAAAGTAAATTCGTTAGTAACGGAGTAACGGACTGGTGCTCATATATATATATATATATATATATATATATATATATATATATATATATATATATATATATATATATATATATATATATATATATATATATATATATATATATATATATATATTTCATAATCGCAATTAATAAGTTTGTAAACAAAGAACATATAATTTGAAGGAAAAGAAATACTGCCTTCTCTGGGATCGAACCACCGTATGTTGCGAATGAGAACGATATACTCGATGCTTTACCACTGAGCCATCCTCCAACCCAAAAAAGTTGGATTCAAGAACAGTTTCAAAGCAACTGAGCTTGCTTCAAGGCGACATCACCAGGTGTCCAGCCTTTTCTTTCCCTCGTTCCTTAATATTTTAGTTAAATATTGCATAATCGTAATTATTAAGTCTGTAAAAACAATGGGAAGGTAAAGAAATACTGCCTTCTCTGGGATCGAACCACCGTGTATTGCGAATGAGAACGATATACTCGATGCTTTACCACTGAGCCATCCTCCAATCCAAAAAAGTTGGATTCAAGAACAGTTTTAAAGCAGCCGAGCTCCCGTCAAGGCGACATCACCAGGTGTCCAGCCTGTCCTTTCCCTCGTTCCTTAATATTTTAGATTTTAAATATTGCATATCATTTATGTATCATTTCATCTGTAAGATAAGGCTTTCATTTTATTTCGAAACTAAAACACAAAACAACATTTCAAAAAGAAAATTTATTTTTAATTGTTGCCACAAATCTTGAAGAGGAAATAATTATAAATTGCTTTTCATTATGAAAATATATCATGGGATACTTGTCATTTAGATCAGTAAGTTCCTGCACTTCCCATTCATGCTTAAATGAAGAAACTTCATAGCACATTGATTGACTAATTATCATAAGAACATTCAACCCTTTTGACATGAAAGGAGATTTTGTAATTTCTAAGCTCAATCAAATCAATCATAGCAAAAATAGGTTCAAATTCCCTTTTTACAATTATTATACAGTTTCCAACGCAAAAGCTATAGCCCATCTAATCAATCAATTTTTTTCAATTTTAAATCGGTCCCGGTACTACTTAAAGCACTTGTTTTGTACATGGGAAAAGAATTTATATCAATGGGTTTATTATCAAAATGAAATAAGGAACGAGTCAAATTTATCACAAATGTATCGACAACAGACCATGCTTAATTTTTAAAATTAAAAAAAAAAAACGTTTTCTTTTGGCAGCATAATGCTTTGCCTCAAACCTAATACAAGAAATTACTCTTCCTGGGCCATGAGTGAGCAACTGATTTGGCAGGTGGATAAGCATGTGCATCTTGGGTGTGAATGACTCGGATGAGTATATTTCAAAAAAAAGTTTAATGTACTGAACAATTAATTTAGTTACACACTGCACAGAATGGTAATCGATACTTTGAGACCAATTAATTTGTTACAGTAGCTACTAAAATTCTGAAGCATTTTAAATAACTGTTGTTGTTAACTTCTATTGGTTTTAACCAAAAAGGTAAATGAATAGCCAAGATTAAAGTTAAAGCAACTTCAAAATTTGTTTTAAAGTCTCCACTTGAAAATACTTTAGAATACTCAGATGATGTCTTGTTTAAATCTTCCCGGTTAAGTATTCCCTGAGCAGAGAGGGTTGACAACAGAAGTTGAATATTAGATGGTAGAATGCCCTCTAGAAGAACATGCATTGTGTCAAATAGAGAATCTAATACAGGAGAAAAATACTTTATAGTAGCAAGAGGAGTTTTATGGTTAATGCCCCACTGTTGTGATTTTTCCTTCCATTGTATTTTATCATTCGTAAATAGATTTCAATTACCTCCATTCTTTCACTGTGTTCTTGTGGCAGCCTTAGTTTGCACATATCGTGCTTGACAAGAGCTCTATAGTTACTTTTTCCTTTCTCACATAAATGACAAAGTTTTAGTCCATGGGTAGAGAAAAATTGTTTTAAGCCTAGTATTTGGTGCAGCGCCAAAACATCACCATGCAAGGTATAAAGATGCACATAAAATATTTCTCCAATTACAACTAAACCATCTTTTTAAATATTTAAATCTGCTACTAAATCTTGAAGAAAAAGGCGAAGATTTTTATATGCTTTTAATGAGTTAGAATTAGCAACCCCAACTGTAAAAATAGAAGAGAGCTTAGATCTCATTTCAACTGGAATATTAAAAAAAAAGGAACATACATCAGACAAAGCTTGTGAACTCTCCAATTTTTTTTCAAAAGGGTTAACAAATTCTGTCATCAATATAGTCCGGCTTAAAATCATTTGTAAACCATCCCCTAATTGAATTATTTTTTAAAATTACACTTACTAACTCAGGAAGGCGAACTAAATAAGCTTTTGAATAATTTTGCACATTTGTTACAGCGCAAAATATGCTTAATGTATAGTCTTTCTTTAACATAGCTACTGAGGTCTAGCATATTATTGACATGAAAATTGCATTTCTCCCAAGTATATTTTGTAATTCCAACCTGGTTTTCGTTAATTTTGTGTTCTGGATATGAATCCGCTACATTCACTGCTGCTTCTGCATCCATTACTTCCTGATCTTCGGATGCAGATACAGGCATTGATAAGTTTTCTGCTGGAAAATCGGTTTCTGACAAATTTGCTGATACCTCTTTTGTAGTAGAGCCATCATTAGAGAGTTTATTTCTGGCAGATAAGAAATTCAATTAATCACCTGAAATTAAAACACTTTTACTGAAGGCAAGTAGATGTAGTGCAGCGAGAGCTCTCTTCGATGGCTCAGTTGGCCACAATCGGCTTGAATTTTAATAGAACGGTGGTTCGAAAAAGTCCCCTATTAATAAATCGCTTCATATTATATGTTGAGTTCTTAGATGATTTACTCGTCAATACGTTGAATTACTATTCCATTGCCAAGGTGAAATACTACACATGGTTTTTATATTGAATGAGGCCTAATTTTATATTTCTCATTTTAAATACTTTCATCCAAAGATTAAACCGATTAATAGTTTCTGGTTCATAGGTTTGGTGCCGTCCCACCTACCATTACGAAATTTTTATTTAGGTTTTAAAGGGGAAATTTCCATAACTTCATTTTAAACATTTTCATTATTTTCTCACGCGATATTCTTATATTTCAGCTTGAAACTACAATTTAGTTACAAATAATTATTACACATTTGAAATAAATAATTGGTGTACCACTTGGTGGTGACTTGTTGAGCTGGTGTCATTTATTTTTATTTCAGACTTGTGATATATATATATATATATATATATATATTATATATATATATATATATATATATATATATATATATATATATATATATATATATATATATATATATATATATATATATATATTATATATATATATATATATATATATATATATATATATATATATATATATCAAAAATTGTTGAGTTCCTAGGGAACCGAATCTTTAATAAGAAACTAAAAGCAAAGAAAATATTCAAATTCATGCTATTGTAATCCTTTCGTATTGTTACATCAATACATCTTCAGTACCTTTTATAAAAGGAAAAAAAAGTTAATATATAAATTACAGTGGTCAACAAAATTTGAAAGAAAATTTTGTTTCACAAACTCAAATTGCCAACTAAAAATTCAAATCATTTATAATATAATAACAGGATATATTTACCTTCTACATTTCCTAACTTTTGCTTGAGTTAGCCATTCCTTTAAAATATGTCTCGCCATTTCCTGTTATACATAAATGTTTATGATCAGATCAGAAAGTTAAAATTATTCTTGGTTTATAAAGGTTTAATATTACACTAATTTTTTATTTAAAAAAAATTATTTTTAAAATTTGAAAATAATTGACGGTGTTGAATATAATATACCTTATTATTATATCATAGTTCACTTATGGGAAATTAGATTAAGGGAAAAATTAAATTAAAGAAATAAAATTAAGATAAATATCATGGTTACAGAGCAAAGTAAGGAGTAGTGTATAAAACATTTTTGAAGTTATAAAAATTTATCTTTTGAATTTAATTAAAACTTTTATAATTTTAGAAAGCTTTTATAAGCACTGCAAAATTAACCAATTAATGATTTTTTAATTTGCTATTTATATAAATATCCTTTTAAATGTACAAAATATTACTTATGGAAAATTTTTTGATAAACTTCTTTGGAGATTAATGGTTTTTTAAGGGAATTTTTAAATGCCTTCCCGGTTAATGAATAAAGTTCTGCAACTTTATCCAATAAAAGTCGACGAAGCATATTAGTTATTAATGTTCTTGCATCTTTGCCACCAATCGATAGCAAAAATTTGGTCTGAAAATTTGAGAATTAGTAAATGTTCTGAAAACTTTTTAAATTTGAATTTACTTTCAATCGGTCAATTACTTGAAATGTTAAAATTCAAGGCATGTTACCCATTATATTAAATTTTATAAATTTATCTTCATCATCTCCCAGGAAGTTTCTATCACCCTGTCAGTGGAACGAGCTTCTGATATCATCTCGACTTTAAGCTCTTCTTTCCTTCTTGTGCTTTCCAAACCAGAATGAGCTTGTCAATGCATTTGATACCAGAGGCCAGTTCTCGAGTTACTTCAAGCAAAATATGAAGGGCCGGGTTGCTAGGCCTGTCGCCCTCGTTAAGAAATTTATCCTCGATCTAAAAAAAAATTATAAATTTATTAAAAAAAGCAAAAATTAAGAAACGAAAATAAATATTTTATAAATTATATAAATAAATATTATATATAAATAAATGTTATAAATATTTACCAGTTCTTTCCGATTGTCTACACTCCCTCTTAGCTTTTCATTAAACAGAATAAATTTCTCTTCACTGTCAAAAGGTAGGGATTTTATTAAGCAAGAAAACTCATCATCACACTTAGATGAATTCGAATTTAAATAAATGTTCGGTTGAGCTAACAATGAATCAACTTTCTTCTTCAATCGAATCAAAGAAGTATTCATATCTACAATCATTGACATTAAATGATCTATCTGAATTTCATTTTTTTTTTGGTACTGACATCTGAAAAATATATTGACGCAATTATTAAAAAATTTATTGGAAAATAAAATTCATCTTCACAAAATAAATGGGAAAAGAACACTTTATTCTTACCTGATGTTGAAGGATGTTTAGTTACAGATGATCTTTTAATTCAGATTGACGATCACGTCTCTGAACATATATAGCTGTGGATGAAGAAGGCTGTGGAGAATGTTCTTCAGTACAAGGGCTATTAACACCATTTAATTCTGCCGATGGTGGAAGTGGATATGAAATTTCTAAACTCCTCTTTTGTGCAGTTGGGGCTTCTTCTTCATCTGATTCTCCAAGGAGAAAATGTGCGTCGCTTCCTTTTTCTGGATTGCATTTCTTCTTCGTCTGATTCCAAATGTGAGGTTTCCTCTGATTTCCTAAGATGTAGCCGAGCATCTGCATATGACTGAAATGATTAATTAAGAAAATCAATAAGAATTAGTAAAATATAATAACACTAACTTTGCAATACATGACATATAGCAAAGTTTTTGTAGCATTCAATATGAACCTCAAAAAAAATAATGCAGAAATTTCAAAATTTGATACTTTTCATAAAAATTGTAAGCAATTTCAAAAATATCTTCAGAAATTCAAATTACAAATTGATATAATTAGATAAATATATAACACTGTGTTTCAACTTACATTTGCATTTTTGAATAATAAAAAATGGTATATATAATTTCATTTTTGCATTTGATTAATTAACCATCTGAAAATATAAATTGCATTAATAATAATATTTACTTAATTTTATTCTTCTTGAACCCTCATGTACCATATTTTTATTTAAAATTTAACCATTTACTCACCACATTCCTCCATAATTTCAATTGGGCATGTGAGCCAATTTTTCTCAGGCATCACTTGCTTTTTAAGGAGTTTATCCTTTATCTCCTCTGAAGTCACATTTGGGTAATAGCAAAAACTTTTGCTTTGATGCACCCAGTTTAGAGCAATAATGCTTGTAGCATATATATATATATATATTATATATATATACTATATTTATATATTATATCATATATATGATATATATATATATTATAATATAATATATATATATATATATATATTTTTTTGGTTTTATTTTCATTTACTTTGTGTTCATTTGTTATTGGTTTCATGAAATTTGATGACGTGTTTCCTTGTAAAAAGTCTTCCATAGGTAGGTTCAATAAAGGAAAGGATGGTTTATAAATATCAACATTTTTAAGATTTTTAAGCAGTGGAGAAGCACCTATTTGAGGGTACCTTTACGCAAAGTCGAGTCGTTTTTCAAAGATCATTCATAAATACGGACCTAGTTGAACTAAGGCCTCGAAGTGAGCTTGGGAGCATTCCAAGTACTCAAATTAACAAGTCTTAGACAAACTAAGATCTTGGTTCGCCAACCTAGTCCGACTAGGATTGACTGGGGAAAGGCTGAAGGCCTGGTCGATATTCCAACTATCTTTAAAGGGTAATGTAGCCTTAGTCCAACTAAGGTCTACGCTTTGTGTCTTAGTCCAACTAAGATCTCGAGGGAAACCCGAAGGTTTGTGAGCAGTCCAACTACCCAAGAACAGTCCTTAGTACAACTAGAGTTGACTAAAGTAAGGATCGGCTGAGAAGATGATACCCCTCTAATGTAGTAAACTTCAGTTTCCTAGCGAGAAAGTCGGGAGTCCAACTCGGTCGCTTCCTGCAAACCCAAATCTAGGTGCCTAACTTATTCGGTGAAGTTCTGAAAAATATATTTCTCAATAACTAAAAAGTAGACCCTAAATAATATTTACTAATGCTAAATAAATTATATTTATATATTATAACTATATTATTCAAAGCTTTAAAAAAAGGGTAACTAAAATATTTCCAAATATTATTTACATTACCTCTATAAGATTCATTAAAATCTAAAAAAATAAAAAATAAAGATAAGCCTAAACTAAGTTTTAAAAGCATAAGGTACCTTTTAGGGTGGAGAAACATCCGCCCGCGGGCGTATTTGTGCCCTCCACCTCATTTTATTCCGCCCGAATGTTCTTTTCGTATGTACAAATATATTATACTATAAAATTTTAACGAGTATTGTAATTATAATTTCAACAGTTCCAAAATATAAAAATAACATTTATAAAACATTCATAAATATAATTTATTACTAAAATTTGTCTTTTGTCATTCAAATTTATCTTTCTTGTCTTACTGTGAATTTATTAGTATCAGTGGCGTTGTGTGATGATCGGTACCTCGACTTATTCGTTTTGTGTGTAAGTATGATGATATATAGATATATAATATATATATATAATATATATATATATAATATATATATAGTATATATATATATATATATATATATATATATATATATATATATATATAATAATGAACTGCTGTATTCAATTATCATAAGTCTGCAAAGTATCACCGAGTAGAAAAGTTTTTATTTTGCAACTTTTAAAGGTCTGACTTCACGCATTATGATGAGTCAATACTCAGTTGCAGAGTTGCCGTGCGTTAATTAATGTGTTTCACAAGTGCCAATATCGAATATCATTGGAAATTTCGAAAATTCCTTATGCCGCGTAGGGAGTAGGACCCCGATCTTATATGATAATTAAGGTGTTTATAATTTTAAAATAGTGTCCTATACCGTTATCAATATTGCAAGTAGTTTTTAAACTCCTTAAAAATGAAGTGCTGGTGAACGTGCCCAGTTTGATGAAAAATAGACTCGACTTTATTTTTTTATAGATATAGATAGCAAGTGCACATGTCTAATTTGCGGTGAACAAATAGTTGTTCAGAGAAAAATATAATATTAAGAGGCATTTCGTGAGTAAGCATAAGACATGAAAATTTGAAAGGTTCTAAACGTTTAGACAAGATGGCCTCCTTGAAAGAACATCAAATCAAAAGACAAACTTTTTTTTAAAAGGCCTAATCTTGAAAGTAAGTCCGTAACTCGAGCTAGTTATGCGATATCAGAAAAAATAGCTAAGAAACTGAAGCCACATAGCGATGGGGAATTCGTGAAAGAATGTATACTTACTGCTGTTGAAAATTTATGCCCAGAGAAGATTGCTTTGTTTGGAAATATTAGCTTATTAAGAAGAACTGTTTCTGATCGTATTAAAGACTTTAATTGCTGGCGACATCGAAAATTCTTTAAAATGTGATTCTGCAAAATTCGTGTTTTATTCATTAGCCATTGATGAGACAACTGATCTATCTAATACTGCTCAGATGGCAATATTTATACTTGGAATAACTGCAAAATTCAATATTCGGGAAGAATTTTTTGCCTTAAAATCAATGCATGGAACAACTAAAGGAGAAGATTTATTTCAAATGGTCGACTCAGCCTTAAAGGATTTTGATTTACCTTATGAAAAATTGAGTGGTCTCGCAACAGATGGCGCTCCATCTATGGTAGGTCATGAAAAAGGGCTCGTAGCTCTGATTAAAAATGAATTTAAGAAACGTCTTTTGAATCCAAAAACTTTAACTGTGTGTCACTGCTTTATTCATATGGAAAAATATGGGCGCAATCTCTAAAGATGGGCAATGTATTGAAAGTTGTGACTAAGGCCGTTAATTTAATAAAAAGCAAAGGATTGAATAATAGGGTATTTAAGGAATTTCTAAAAGATCTTGAAACTGAATATGGGGATTTATTGTACCATTGTGAGGTCAGGTGGTTAAGTAAGGGCCAAATGCTTAAGCGATTTTATGTATATAGTATATATATATATATATAGTATAGTATATATATATATATAATATATATAATTAGTTATAGTATATATATATATATATATATATATATATATATAATGTTAAAGAAGGACATATATGAGAAGGTTAAAGAAAAAACCTGCCTTCTCTGGGATTGGACCACCGCATATTTTTTGGCTGGAGGATAGCTTCAGTGTATAGCACCGGGATATTGTCTCAGCGCAATACATGGGTGTTCGAATCAGAGAAGCAAAGTTTATTCTTTTACCTTCTATTAAGTTCTTTAATTTAACTATCTTATCAAATTTGGATTATTATGCAAATTTATTATACATCTATATATATATATATATATAATATAGTTATATATACTTAGACAAAATATGTATATACAAATATAATGCTCTTGCTATATTTATATGTATATATATATATATAAATATATATATATATTTAAAAGAAATTAATAAATGCATATACAGTAATTCTTACTAAGAGATTTAAAAAAAAATTAAAAACTAAAGACTTAATGAACTTCACACCATAAAGTAATTTAATTTTGTCTTATACGGTATTTTAAACTTTTTCAGTATAAAAAAAACTACGCAAGAAAACAAGCCATCAAATTCACATGTACCAAATTAATGTCTAATTGTATTACAAGTTATGTTAATCATTTTCTTTTCTTACCATTTCCATGATATACCCCAATTACAAAAGGCTTATCACTTACATTCTGAACCCATCCTAATATAGGCCAAAATTGGCTGCATGAGCTCTTTGAGACAGGTAATCCATCAACATCAACTTGGTTTAAAAATTTCTAAATTGATATTTGTGGGAACAGTATTGATACCATTTTCAATTCCTGTATGGCAATATTGGCCTGGTGGGACTTCTCTAGTTGTTACTGTTCTAGTAGCGCTTAACAAAGTACGAGAATCTGATGGCAATTTTGAAAAACATGAATGGCTCTTTAATATAGCTAGCAATTCTCTAGTTGCCTTATGGGTAATATTATTTTTCAAAGCCCATTGTTTCAATGATGATCCAATACTAGCAACTCCAGACGCTTCAACATGCTCATGCATATCACTTGATTCGAATTCAACATCCATAAATTCATTAGCAATTTTGTTAAAACAAAGCATTGCCCTTAAAATCATCAACTGAAGATTCAGAATCAGACACATCATCACTATTACTTGTAGAATTAATAGAAATACTGGAATCAAGCTTTGTTTCAGTAGCCTCATGGCTTGTAGGTATGGTATTAACATTGGCATTTAGGCCTGTAAAAAGGCTAGTAGAAAAAGATTTGCTGGAATGAATACTGTCATGGGTGTTTTTCCTTATCTCAGAACAAGGTGAAGGCAAATTCAATTTATTTTCTTAAAGCTTTCTTGCAGCCTATCATTGGCTAACCGCCTTTTGTGACGCTTAGAAAAAAATATTTTTTTACAATACATTTTGCAATTTACAACAGCAAAGCTACAACAAATCAATCAACAATTACTATTTACTATGACAATCACTATTTTAACCATACTGGGTTACTGATACTGATCATTCTCATATAATCTATAAAAATATAAATTTATTAATAGGTTTGCTTGAAATATGAACATGTTTACATTCCAATTGCTAGCCATAAGATTGGCTTGTTGGTTTAAACCACTTCAAAAATATTCTTTTTGGTGGTCTAGATTTATATTTATTTTGAACTTTCATGAGATTAAAATTGGTTTTCATTAGTTTTGAAATAGTTCAAATTGTTTTAAATTACTCCTACTGGTTTTGTACTTTTTGAGCGAAATTCATTTGGGTAAATTAAAGTTACAAATTGTAAGTGGTTTGGAAAATATATCCCTTTAAACTTTGTAAAAATTCAATTGTCATAAATACCCTATAGTTCGAGTTTTTCAAAATTTTTTCACAATATACTGAACATATGCTGAGGATATACTAACTTTAGAGTCCCATCAACGGCATTTACCTACTGGATCCACACCCGCATAATTTAAAACATGAACAGGCTTATTGTCCAACCACTTCACTGCGATGCTGTATGTCCTTTGTTCGACACAAGTATCGTAGTTTCCTCTACCTTCCGACTTATCCTATCTCCTTAAAATTCATTGTCGATTTGGTCTAATTGTTGACAAAACATAGCATTCCTCTTCTAACCAAAAGCAGTTTATCAAAGTAGGGAGGCGAAACCAAA
>JABUQX010016866.1:0-20000 GCA_015478945.1 Trachelipus rathkii | reverse complement strand
CCACTTCCAACTTCAACAATCCTCATCATAATCACTATCACTAACCATCTTACTCTTATCACACCCCTCCTTACACTCTTCTCTTTTATCTTCACTCTCACCCTCTTCCACTTCACTATTACAAAAGTCGTCATAAACCCTTTTTCTCCAACTTGCATAACTTTCAGGATAACCATTCTCCTTTTTCCACACTTCTAATTCTGCAATTGCGTTCTCTTTCTCTCTCTTTCTCTCTTCCATCTCTTTCTTGTTTTCTTCCTCATAGTATTCTTTACTCAGTCCTTCATCAACCACCTCCTCCTCATCACAATCACTGACTTCCTCACTAGGATTCACTTTACCGACACCTTCTTCACCATTATCCTCCTCTTTCAGTTATTCAAGTTTGCTACTAGTATATTTTACTTCATCTACTCCCTCATTACTTTTACTAATTCTCTGTAGAACTATCTCTTTTTCCATTTCACATTCTTCCAATTTTGCTTCTGATACATAGCATGACCTTTCATTTCCATAATCATCATATTTTCCCTCAGTTATATCCTATTTAGTGGATCTCCTCATATCACATATACCCTCAATCGTCATCATGACTTCTTCATTCTTTACTTTTCCAGACATACCTCTAGCATTACCAGCCTTTACATCCACACTAATACCTCTATCTATTCCACGAATTTGACCTCCATAACTACTGTGCACATATTCACCTAAATTTATCTCTTCTACTCGTTGGCCTCTTCCCTAATACCATATTCACATGTCTTTGATTAGTTACAGTCATATTGCAATACTTCCATAAATGATACCCAGAACCACATATGTCACACATCTTTATACATCCAACTCTATTCCTTTTGTTCACAACATCCCCACTATACTGCCTTACACATTGCCATTATACCTCAAACTAGGTTCTACTTCCTTCCTTTTATTACAACTCCCATAGAATATTTTTTTCGTACCTCTTTCATCCTTATTCACTTGTCTCTCATCTCCTCTTACTACATCCAGGTTCTCACTTCTAGCATTCCTCACAGGTTGTACTCTTCCTACATCTTGACCTCTTTTACTATCATCCCACCCATCATCCTGATTCCTAGTATTCTTAGGGCACCTAAAAGCAAAATGATGCTGTAAACAGCATATGAGACACTCTTTAACATTCTCAAATCTCTCTCTGACATTTATCCTTTTACCATTTACCCATTCACCATTGCTCCTACCGGTTCGGTAGGAACAATCCCCCTCTCTCCACTTATTTCTCTGATTTGTATACCATACCCCACTTGATTCTTCGTTCTTCGTCACTCTATCCTCACTATTTTTTCCTAATCCTTCACAAACGTTTTTCAAATCATCACGAAAAGTTTAAAAATCCCACTCTTCCGTACCACAGTAAGCCAATACCATCTGTTTCTGATTTATTCTAACATTTGCTCCCTCCAATAAATGTGCACATTTCAAAACTTCACCCAAATCCACTTTACCTACATTATTACACTTCTGTTCTACCAATTCATATCTATTCACATATTCCCTCATCGATTCATCATTTTTTCTCCACACATAAAAGTATTCACATATTCTATCGTATCTATCTCTCTGCTTCTCTTTTGCTCACTTTTCAAATAACTTCTCAATTATTGCATTCAAACCTTGTTCCTTACTCAAAGACTTCCATTCTACATCACAAACAAACTCGAATGCTTTAGTCCCTAAACTCAACATAATCTCACCCACAGGTTTTTCACTCTCTTCACCAAATACATCATACCAGACTTTAGCTCGCTTTTTCCACATGTCATAGACCTCAGTATTAGTTTCACCATCAAACTCTGGACATGCACGACGACTATGTCATGTCTCTTAATTTCTATTCTTTCTCTTACCGTACCACCGCTATCACTACATTTATGCTCTCTACCCATCTTTCTCCTTAAACAAGAATACTACAAAGTTATACAAATAATGTTATGTGACTAGTTTATACTACAGAGTTCTACAATGTTATGCTACATACTACAACCAACACAACTACCCTCAGAGCCTTCGCAACTACGATCTGCTGCATATATATATATATACTATAATATATATATATATATATATATATATTTATAAGTTGTTAATATATATATATATACTAGTATATATATATATATCATATATAATATATATATATATATATATATAATATATATATATTATTATATATATAGAGGTGTAGCGGATAGTGATTTTTCACTATCCGTGGATGCGGATTGCGGATAGTTAAAAATCACTATCCGCGGATTGCGGATGCGGATAACGCGGATAGTTAAGTTTTTAGAGTTTAGCCAAAAGTGCAACTTCATATATATATATAATATATTAATATATATATGATATATATATATATATATAATAATAATATATATATATTATATATAATATATCGTTTATAGCAATATATATATATATATATATATATATACTAATAATATATATATATAGGACCTGTTATGTTTTCGACTCCGTCTGTTTTGTTTTTTTTTTTGTTTTTTTTTTTTATATATTCTATATATATAATGATCCTAACAGCCAATTTAAGGGGTGACGGGACATGAATCAAAAATATATAGGACCAGTTACGTTTTTACGACTCGTCAGTTTTTATTTTTTTTTTTTTTTTTTAACTAAAGGAATACCCCAGGGTAAACCGCAAAGATGGCAGGAGTCGGGGTCTCTCGGCCTTCCGGGGGAACGACAGGGTAGGACTATTTCCCCCCTCCGGGAGGGTCTCCGGAAACCCCCGCCTTTGGTATTTGGGTGTCGCGGGGGTTCCTCCGCCCCCTCCCCCCTACGGGGTATGGAAAACGTCCCCCCACTGTGTTCCCCGTCGTCGGCTCGAGCCCCCTATTTTTTTTTTTTTTTTTTTATTATATTTTATTTTTACATTTTTGTAATAAACTTTACACGCACGCTGATTCCCAATATGTAATTGGATTTTTATGTAAGTGTCGTACTTTTTCGAGATATTTAATTTATGAAAAAAAAAATTTTTGTTTTTTTTTTGTTTTTTTTTACATTTTTGTAATAAGCTTTATACGCTGATTTCAAATATGTAATTGGTTTTTCTGTAAGTGTCGTACTTTTCGAGATATTTCATTTTTTAAAAAAATTTTATGATATAAATGTGATTTTTAAATTAATTGTTAGCAATATTTTCGAACTTTTTAAATAGTCCATCAACCACTGAATTTCATTGTTAGTATCATATACTAGGAAATATGTTTTAAAAAAAAAAACAAAAAAAATAATCAAAACTGACGGAGACTTAAAACATAACAGGGTCTATATATATATATATATATATATATATATATATATATATATATATATATATATATATATATATATATATATATATATATATATATATATATATATATATATATATATATATATTATATATATTTATATATGTATATATAAATTATTCATAATATATAATAGATATATATATATATATATTATTATTATCTAAAATATATATATCTTATTATATAATATATATATATATATATATTTAGAAATATTTTTAAAAACATTTATATTTTTAAAAGGGCAATTAGACAATCATTTACACAAAATTGAGCAGATTTTTAAATTTATAGAGGATTTTTTTCCCTTGGTGCGATTCAATATTTACCAGGTGTTACACATGGGAGCGATAGTAAAATTACTTTATTTTTCAATTACAGAACTAAAATAAAAGTTTTTTAAAAATCACTGGACTAAAATTGGGAAGTTTAAAACTAAGTTTTAATCTATACACGGGGGACTTAATTCTTTTAATATTAAAACACTACATTTTATAATTAAGGGTAGCTTCGAGCTTTCGTGTACGGTTACGTACACCTCCTTCGGGAGACTGAGTGGCTATTATACTGTCAAGGAATGGAAGGATTTTGGGAATGATTTTGGTTGGTTGTTGTTTCAGTTTTTAATTGATGAAAGTATTTTGATGAAAGAATTATAGAATTTTGTAATGAATCGAGCCTATATTCACCTAATTGTTTATTGAAGTTATTTTTATTGTAAATGTATACTGATTCTATTATCTTCCTTTTTTGAGTATTATTTGTGTTTTTTAATATAGTGATGTTGTTTATGTTTATGTTGTGACTTGTTTGGGTTCTATGTTGAGTGAGAGCGGAGTTTAAGTTGTCTTTGATGAGGTCTTGTTTGTGTTGGCAGGTTCTTCTATGGAGATCATTGGTTTCACCTATGTAAACAGAGGGGCAGTTGGAGCAAGGGATTTGGTAAACGCAGTGAGTAAGGAGGTTGTGGGAGGTGGGGGTCTGAGGGAGTGTTTAAGGGTGAAGGAATTATTTTGAGTGAAGATAATTGATTTTGGTAAATGTTGTTTTGTGTTTTGATCGATTTTGTACGGTAAAGGGAGAAAAGTTTTGTGAGTGTTGATGATGGTATTGGGGAAGTGTTGGGATTTGTGACCTAGTCCCAGGTAGGATTTAATTGATAAACCGAGGGGATAATTTAAATTTGTGAAGGTAGAAAAAAGGAGTTTTGTTTCATTGTCTAGATGATTAGGGGAACAGATACGGAGTGCGCGGATGTATAGGGCTGTTAGCGTTGCTAATTTTATATTTCTTGGTTGAGTGGAATACCAGTGGATGTAAGATGGTTGGGATGTTTGTTTTCTGTAAACTGAAAAGGTGATGTGATTGGAATTGTGCCAAGTTAATAAAGTATCAAGGAATGGGAGGGTGTCATTTTCCGAAAGTTCATATGTAAACTTGATGGAGGGATGTAGTTGATTGATGAAATCTAGTAAATTATTGTAATTTTTTTGTTTGGGTAAGGCGACAAACACATCATCCACGTAGCGTAGCCAGGTGGTATGAGGAGGTTGGGTGAATGGTATGATGTAGTTGCTTAACATTCTCAAACCCCTCATAGGTAACATATCCCCCGCTCACATAAAAAATACCCCTGATTTTATACAAAAAATTCATCATCTCAATCCCACAACCCATCAATTCTTAAGTTTTGATGTAAAATCATTATTCACTTCAGTCCCGGTCACATACACTTTAGATCTCTTAGAAACCCATATAACCACCAATAACATTAATCTTTCTTATCCATTCCCTTTGATTAAAAAACTCATTTTACTAACCCTCGATCACAATTTTTTCATCTTCGACAATAAATATTACAAACAAACATCAGGCTTATCAATGGGCTAAGTTAGTTAGGAGGAGGAGATGTAAAATGACCGTAATCTCTAAATGATCCGGAGAGTATGCTCGTTCAACTATATCGTAAGCAACAAAATAAATGAATTAGGAAGGAGGTATGCTAGAGTTGATATTTTTGAAATGGAGTGTAAAGAGGAGAAATAATTATTATTGGATTTTCTGCTTGGGAAAAAGATTTTTAGCATCTCGAAGAATTAATTTTTCCACAATTTTTGGAATGAAATGTAAGTAACATGATTTTCTGTAGCTTAGAGATAGCGTTAATTCCTGGAGACAGCTTTCTTGCAACAACAAAAAAAAAAAACAATTAAATGTATAGTGAAATTAAGGTTTATGAATTTTAAATGGAAGGAAGTATAATGGAATATTCGCCTACAAGCGAAAGAGGATTACAATGATAGTGTATTCTGCATACTCCGAAGAACCCCTTTCGTCTAAACAGTTATAAATCCAAGGAGAATCAAAAATGTAAGACTGCGAGGCAGCCAGTTAGCACCACTGAAATGCCAAAAACTCTTTCTTATCGAGACGAGATGCGCCCCCTGTGAAAGACTTGAAAAAATAAAGCGATATGCAGTGATGACAAGATGGTCGAGGAGCCTTGAAGAGAAGTACTGGAAATTAAAAAAATTTCTATTGTGTTGGAGCATCTACAAGGCGATGAGGGAAACGGGAAGGGAACCACACCATCTGTTCAAAGCTATTATGGATATAGAAATTTTAGGTGCGTTCACCAACTACATTCTTGAGATCGAGAGGAATGCTACTAGGTGTGGTGGTGGTAAATATTGAAATCATCCAGAGGAATGATTTCAGTGAATAAGGGCGCCGAGAGAAAAGTTTTTTTTTTTTGTAGTTAGTTAGGTAGTGTAAAAATTTAAGATAGTTATTAAATTAATAAAGATCTGAACACTATGAAACAAGATGAAGAGACGAGAAAAGGTTACGTACCTTCACTGTTTTTGTCATTTTTTTAAATGGTTTAAAACAAACACACACACACACACACACACCACACACCACACATACGCACAACACCAACACACACACGCACAAATATATACTATATTATATATATATATATATATATGTACGTTGTGTCTCTATGTGTGTTCTAGTTTATGAGTATCTTGTTATATTATATATATATAAAAGTTCGCACCTCACGTTCACGGTCCTATTCTTGGAGGGGAACTTATTCTAGGTAATTGCTACCATTATCGGATGGAGGATCGAAAAACCCGGGCCCTTGTCTTTGCGACTCTGTCGGCTCTACCGATTAGAGCCACGGTAGCGGCCATATATATATATACTATATATATATAATATATATAGATATTAATATTATATATATAATATATAACTATATATATTATTATATATATATATAATATATATATTATATATATATATAATATATATATATATATATATATATATTATATATATATATAAAAAATATATATACATTTTTATTTATAATTTATAAATATATATTATATATATATTTAGATATAGAAGATACTACTTATATACATATAATACAATGAAAACTTCTACATTTGTAAATAATTATAAAACTATGTATATACTTTCATTTCCAAAGTTTGCTAGACCTCGTCCCTCATGAAAGAAAAATGGGGTTCTTCTCTCTCTCTCTCCTCTTTCTCTTCTCTCTCTATCCTCTCTCTCTCCTCTCTCTCTCTCTCTCTCTTCTCTCTTCTTTCTTATAAATATTATATATATATATATATATATATATTATATGATATATATTATATATATATATATTATCATATATATATATATATATATATATATATATATATATGTATCTTAAAATCCAATATTTAGTGGCAGAGTTCAAATCCAAATTCAAGTTATTACTGCAAATCGTATTTTAATAAAAAATATAATAAATTATTGTATCACATATATTTTTCCAATATATATCTAAGAGTAAATTTATTAACATTTTTATTAAATTATTTATTATTATTATCATTATTATTATAT
The DNA here is from genome assembly GCA_015478945.1 of Trachelipus rathkii. Taxonomy (NCBI): domain Eukaryota; kingdom Metazoa; phylum Arthropoda; class Malacostraca; order Isopoda; family Trachelipodidae; genus Trachelipus; species Trachelipus rathkii. The sequence goes on along the minus strand of JABUQX010016866.1, from coordinate 12,717 downwards.
ACTTTAACTAAATAATTTAAAGTGGATATTCCGCTATGAAATAATTGTAGAATAAATTAAATAACCCCCAATCTGTAGGGACCGTGGGAAGGATATATATATATATATACTATAATATATAATATAATTAGTATATAATATATATATATATATATATATATATAATTATATATATCTTCATACCTGCAATATATGGACCTAATATTCTACTGCATTCTTAAATAACCCTTTAAATTTCTTTGGTCATGAAGAGGTAATTAAGAAGGCTACAAAGCGATTATTTTGTTATATAGGTTTTAAATTAATTTATATGATTCTAAATCAAGAAATATTTTAAAAAAATTAATAAGGTATATACTTTTAAGTACATATTATATATAGAAATTTAATACATGTATATTATATTAGATATATATATATATATTATATATAAATAATATATATATAATATATATTATATATATATATATCATATATATATATATATATATCTATCTTAAAAAAACTTTTTTCATTAGCTTTATATATATTATTTTTTGCATTTGAATCATCAATATCGTATTGCTTTGAAATTTGGCATAGTATTATTTGTAGTAAGTTTCATTTTATTTCTTACATTAATCATTATTGATGCATGTATTATTTTCAAATGTCATTTTGTATCAACCAGTATATAATATATAGATATATATATATATATATATATATATATATATATATTATATAAGTATAATTATATATATTTATATCGTATTGATATATATATATATATATATATATAGATATTATATATATAATTTTTTTTTTACCGTTTCAGTATGCTAAAATTTCTATAGATCAAATGAATAATATATGTAGTAAAATAATTGATTTACCAAAATGGAAGGCATAAAATATTTTATAAAAAAAAAAATTAATTAAAAACATCTTGAGTAGGAGTATAATAAATTATTGATCATATATTATTTTATATTATTATATGATTATTATTTTTTTTTATTATTATTTATGATTATTATTATCATTATTGTGAGATTTTTTATATAATACATAAATATAAAATTAGAAGCAATAATTTTAAATTACTTTTAAAATACCGCCATACACCTGTACATTTGGCTATTGTTGAATTATTTTATATATATGTATTATATATAATTATAATTATTTAATAATATATATATTTATAATCTTTTATTAAATTATTGAGAGATGTTAGTTTATTGTTGAAAGATAATGTTAATTACATATTTTTTATTGTAAACTCTTTATTATTAATAATTCATCATGATAATATTCTTAATTTTAAAATAATTTTCACTAATTATTAGCATTAATATTTTTTTGTTGTTTATAACTATATTGTAGATAAGGACTTCGCTATGCTACTAGAAACATGCTTTTACTAATATATATATATTAAGTTACCACTGAGAATATATATAATTAAAATAATTTATAGTAGGAATTTTTTTAAATAATTAGTTAAATTTAATTTTTATTTAATTTATATATATATATAAGATAGAGGACATCATTTTTCTTTCAATTATATGTACTATAGATATAGTTATATTATATAATACCGAAATGAACGTTGCTACTTATATACTATAAATTGTCCTAATAAGTATATATTGTAGAACTTATATCTATTTAATAATTAGAAGATAATGCAGGTATTACGTATAATAATTATACTATATAGATATAATTGATATAATTATACTATTAATATAATATATATATATATATATAAATGAATATATATATATTATGTTATAGCTATATATCTACTTTTGATCTACATAAGTGGGTATATTTTATGCATATATATTGGTTACAAATGACACGAGTAGAATGTTATATCAAGTATATGTGCTATTTATATAATATATATATTAATATATAGTATATATATATATTAAACGCTAAATTAATTTTTTCTCCCATCACAAAAATATATGTCGCAGAGATATTTATATATATATTGTGAAACCAGTTCTTATATTTACTATTATAGATTATGATCTTAAATATCATATATGTATAATGTCAGATAGTATTCTCATTTGCAATACGGTTTAAAGTTATATATAGTATAAATATTTCTAATGTGGAATGTTTCCTAATTTTGAAACACGTCTGATGTGATAAAGTTTTTGCTTATATTAAAACCACTCATGAGTATGAATGTTTGAGTGTAATCTGCGATTTTTATAGTAAGTAGAAGTAAGATCTCTTAATTAGCGTAAATGTTACTTGTTGTATGTTCACATGTGAGAGAATAGTTCTACATAGCTAACTAAAATGAAAACTGGAGAATGCACAAAAAAAAATTAACTTAGTTATTATATATAGGGATAATGAGCAAACACAATTAACTGATTGGTAGATAATATGGTAATATTAAGACTGATCAAAAATATATAATATATATTATATATATAATATATATAAGTAAGAATATGACCTATACGTTATTCTACATAAGTAATTATTAGTTATCTATAATTACTTGATGAGTTTAAGTGTAGTATATTATATATACTATATATTATATGAAATATTTGACAGGGAATAAATGAATAAAGAAAAGTCATTATTACTATAATGATATATATGTTGTATTTACATATTGAGTATCAATGTAATCTTAGTTTGAATGAAATACCAAAGGAAAATTAAATTAGGAGAATACCAAGATTTGAATTAATAGATGCTTTTAAAGAGGTTAATTTTCTACATGGTTAAATTGCGTCTGGAAAGGATGTTGCAGCATTTTTTAGCTTAAATAATTTTTTTATATGTTATCCTTATAAAAATTTCTTTATTAGCTTATCTTCTAGATCTTAGTTTTATTGTTTTATTTCATCTAAGGGTCGTGTATTCATTTTATTGGGTATGATAAGAATAATATAAAAATCTCATTTAATTGAAAACGAAACCGAAAAATCCTATGTAACCGAAAATCATATGGAGTAAATGATCCATAAAGGACACTCGAAGGATGAATGGTATAACATATAAGAAAAAATCAAATTAGAGTGGGTGGGCGGGAAAAGACAAAGAAAATATATAAGTACTATGTTATACCTGGAAGGTGCTTATCACATTGGCAAGACAAAGTTTGAGTGGATGCTGAGAATATGTTATTTGTTGCAAAATTTTTGCTTTCAAATGTATAAAAGTAATCTGAAGTATTATTAGTTTATTATATTAATATTATAGTTTTTGTCTGTTGTTGTTGTTGTTTGTTGTTTGTTGTTGTTGGTGTTGTTGCTGTTGTTGTTTTGTTGTTGTTGTGTTTGTTGTTTGTTGTTTGTTGTTGTTGTTGTTGTTGTTGTTGTGGGCTTGTTGGTCTGTTGAAGAATGCTAAACCATTATTCAGGTTTATTTTATCTAAATTATTGGTAACGTTAAGGTGAAATAATTCGTTATTAGTTATGAAAGTTATTTATGTTTAGTGATTTTGAGTATTTATTAAGTAGTATTTTATCCTTAAATTCTATACTATATATATATATATATGAGTATATATACATAAACTAGTTAAATTATTTTACTATTATATATATATTATAAAACAGAAATTAAAATAGAAAAATATACTAAAAATAAAATTCAATTTAAATACAAGAAAAAAGTAAATAAAATTATATAATAAAATATATGAAAAAATAAAAATAAATTTCAATTATTAAATTATATAAATAAATAAATATTATAATAAAAATAATATTAAAATAATAGTTAATAAATAAAAATAATTAAAATACAATTTAAATATAATTTATAGTAACAAAAAGATATGAAGTAACTTATAATTTCTTTTTTTTTTTTAACAGATTTATAAATAAAAGATAAAAATATCATTATATTAATTAAAAAAATATATGTGATCATAGACTCTTAGAATTTTATATAATATAAATAAAAAAATATTAATAATTGAAAATGAAAAGTAATAATTTTTGATAAAAAAACACAAAGTTATAAAAAAGATTTTCATTAATAAAATATTTGCATAATAAATAAATTATTTCCAAGTTAAATTAAAAATTTAAATAAATAAATATCAAAATAAATATAAAATAACTTGTTAATCTATATGAAATAAGTAACTAAAAAACTTAATTAAAATAAATACAAAGTATATAAAAGTAAATAAAATATCTTATATAAAAATATGAATAAAACCTATTTTTGGATGAATATAAATGTAAGTGAATAATTAAAAAAATAAAAATATATAGAGAGAGTGCTGAATGCTGTACTTTAAAATACTCACAGGGAGATAATACTTATGCATATATAATACACACTATAACATTGTTTAGTCTAAATACAATATAACAGAAGAGAGAAACTCAGTTGAGAATATACGTCATTCCATTATTGTGCCAACTGCAGATTGCACTGCGACAGTAATCTATATCATTTCGCTTATAAATCGACGGCACGCCGACTTAATTTGACAAACATCCCTTGTTTTAGACAGTGAATGATCTCTCGCATTATTATAAATTGAATGTTTACTAAAGGCTCCACAATGATACGAGACTCCCATTTTCCCCCTTAGCCGGGAACCCGCCGCGGTGCCTTCTGAACAGCAATTCGTTAATATCTCCATTCCTTACATTTCTTTTTCCTTTGCTCCTTCTCTCTCCTCTAGTCTTTCCTCATCCCAAATTGGTGACTATTAATTAATCAGATGCCTTTCTTTCCTCTTCCGTTCATCTGTTTTGCTACTCTGGGCCATTTACGCCTCTCTCTTTTTGTAACACTAACTGGTGACCCTGGGACATTCCCACATTCCGTTATGACTTGGGGGTGCCCTGCGTGATCTCCGTCCAAAACGAATATTTCCAAAACCGCCGCGAGCCTCTCGTCTCTCTGCACTCACCCTGCCGACCTCGAGCATCCTCGTCGTCTCCCCGTCTCCGACCTTCAGGTCTCTATTCCTTACTCCGGTTAAGATACTCTCCCAACTCAATCTTCCTTATCATCTTATATGCATATTCTGTTCTATCCTTCAGTCTTTTAATGATAGCTCCCACTTCGGCCACGATCCCCCCTTAAAGAGAAGGGAAACGCAGTATGTTAAATATCTAATCTCGTCGTCTCTGTACGATGAATTACCCCATCTGATAGAGCTTCCACACTCCAAATGCTCATCCGAGTACGCTTAACAGCCCAGATACACGATGTTTGATTCGCTATGACGAAGGGATTTATACCTGTCTTTGCGCTAAAGCTCGGCTCAGCCACACCAGCACCACATTACAATAGGATGAGATTCCCTACTAGGACATCACCAACATGACATGCGAACGGTGATCACCTAGTGATCTCACTGCATAGAACATTCGCATAACCTCAAATCTCACTTTGCGTCAACCGCCTCACAACCCATCACACAGCCACACAGGGTGCACCATTCGATAGCGTGATTACACCTAACTGATATCACTGCACATTCAGCATCCCGGAACGGGGGAGAGCGATGCCATTATCCCGCTCCGCTATTCCATACATCAAGTCCCTTTATCTCCTATATCTTTTTGAAAATGTAACCCACTGAACTCCACCCCACATAACTACATCCAACACACATACAATACCAACATTAATTCCCAAATGTCACACAACCCACTCAAATAACATCACCTCTATCCACTTCCAACTATACACCGCCAATACAATTAGACAGTGTGCAGTCGACACAGGTGACACGGTCCGTGCCATTAACTACCAACCAATTTAAAACTCACTGCGAATAAGATAACAACATCATACTTACTGTAAACAATTACATACATTCTCTCACGACACACGCTCATATTACAATCTTATCTACCCACGACTGACACAATCTAACAAACTATCCGACAAAAAGATACACAGAACGACACTCGATTTGACAAAGAACATTACACAAAACGTGACCCACTAATCTTAGGACAGCTAATCACTGCAAGCACACGATTAAAATCACATCCTTAACACACGCACACAAACACATGACTTGTTCTTATTCTATTTCATGTATAACTATCGAAAATACGACATTAAATAGAATTACCTACAAAGGCCAAACCTTTGATGCTCTCACCTCCCCACTTTAGGATGTCTAGTGAATAATATCCTTGAGTTCCAGATCTAGAATTAATCTACTGGATAAAGAGGTCAAGATTCATTATCACAGTATCCTATATTCACATATGATGAGTGATCTCTCTATTCTCAGATACTCTTTTTTATAAAACCTGAAACAGTGTTAATTGACGTTATCAAAACTGTCTAACGGCTAATTCCTAAATGTTATATATGATTATTAGAAATATTTACCAATATTCAGCTTAATGCCTTTTAGTGCGTTATGACAATTAATATTTCACAAAGTACTCTTCTCAAAAATTATGTAGTATTCATGACATGCCTCTTTCTCTACGTATGCTATAGAAATGATCAATGTGTGAATACCTCCAATATTACCTTCCTGGTGAAGTTGTATATTTGACCTGTTATTATTATTTATGGACTTGTGAATATGCATAAATATACAACACGATGTTCTTATAAATATAAGGTGCTCAAAAATATGATCAATAGAAATAATGCTTTATAAAAAGAGTGCAAATATATTTTAATTAATAATCAGGAATTATTTGAAAATAATAATATAATAATGAATGAGACGTGCACTAAAGTAAATTAATACTGAAAAAACTAAGAACTTCCCCAAACTGACGATGAATATATATAAAATATGCCTTTGCCTTCCTGGAGCAGGTAAATCCCTACACTACAAATACCAACAACTGACCATTAAAAGATAATAATAATAAGTAATAAAAAATCGAATAAAATGAGAGTTAACACATTATGTTGAATCCCATTGTTAATACTGTTAAAAATATTAAAAGTATGAGCAGTGATTAAATGCTTTTATTAGTATAATTCCTCAATGATAAACGTTTATTATGCGTTATATTAGACTTCATAGATAGCAGTACATTCTTACTATTTTACATGTTAGATAAATCGACACCAACATTTACTAACTTAGAGTCATGTATGATAATATACCAAAACTCGTAGCAGCCGACTGAGTGTAAATTAGCTATAAAGATAACACGAATGTATCTATAATTTGACATAAGAGATCAACTATTCGAGAAGGAAATGATACGATACGAGGCTATAAGCAATCGAATAGAACCCTTCTATTGTTCAAAAATTTAGCTCACGATAATAAATCAAATATTCTATTTTTGCTAAATTTGTTTTTGAAATAAATTGAAATATTAAAATAATAATAAAGAGAAAAAATAAAAAATATTATGTCAAAAACGCAAGTACATTTCTGTATTCAGTAAGTGGTAAATTTTATATAATTAATTAATAATTACACCCCACTTACTACTTGTATATATATAGGTAGGTGACATTTAGCTCCAGTGTAATTAGGTGGTGAGTATATCTTTTATCACCGTCCCAATTCTAACTCTATTACAATACCCTACCCATATCTTATTAAATAAAGGATCTTATTAATATTAGACTGCCTCCATAATAGGATTCTCACTCCCATAAACATAACGTCGCTATAATTTTCTCATAACGTTCACCTCTTTGATTATATATAGTATACATCCCCAATTACTTAAGCATCACTTATATTTAATTATTATGAAAGTGAATATATGCATCAACTATTTTTACTTTTTTATTATACAGTCCTTCATATTCTTACATTAAATGATATATAGCGTTAGTTATACCTTAACTTCCATCATCTAATATTAACACTGAGAACCGTAATATATCCTATCGATTTTGCAAGTCTATAATCTGAGCTCACCACAACACAGTAACCTTATTTTCCGTGACCTCTCTTATATATTATATATTATATAATTACTCTGTAAACCGGCAACATTCTCATTTACCTCTTTCCATATATATATATAAAATATAGTTATATATATATATTAATACATTTGTTATTCAATATTACCAACACAATTTGAATTATATATATATTTTAATAATTGTTTAACATAATATAAATAATAATATAATAATTAATTATAATAATAAAATATAAATAATATAATAATAATAATATAATATAATATAAATTAATAATATTAAATAATAATAATTTAAATTAAATTAAAGAATAAGTTATACATATATATATACTATATGCCCCTTCTTAATTTATACCCTAGGTATATATATATAATATATATATATAATAAATAAATATAATATATAATATAAAATATATATTAATATATATAATAATTATATTAATTATATATATATTATATATAAATTATTAATAATAATATGATATATATATATATATATATATTAATATATAAGATATAATATATAATATATTATTATTAATTAATATATATATATATATAAATATAAAATATATAATATATATAATAATAATATATATATATATATAATATAGTATATATATTATATATATAATATATATAATATAATATAGATAGTATGTGAAAAAATTGCATAATAATCTGCAAATAATTAAGATGAGTTTATAAAGAAAGATAAATATAGATATATAGTATAATGTAATAAATGAAATTAAACTGCCTTTCGCCTGTGAGATTGAACCACCGCCCATATTGTTGCGACTGGAGGACAAATATACCCGGTTATGTACGTTACTAATATCCGAAGCCATCCTCCATACCAAAAAAGTTGCATTCAAGACAAATTTATATTAATAAAAAGTCTATAATAACCGGATATAGCTCCCATACTAAAGGTCGACTATATTCAACCAGGTTATTTACGTCCAGCCATGTCTCAATATCCAATCGTTCTTTTAATATTGTTAAGTTGTTTTCAAATATTTAAAATTATATTAGGTACATGCAAAAATCGCTAAATATATATATAGAATAGGTATAAATAAAACATAATTATTAAAATATAATTAGAAATAAAATAATAAGATAAAGAATAAATTTAATAAATCATTATATTGAAGGAAAAGCTAAAATATCCACACTCAATATTAGTTGTTACACTGCATATCTTGTTATTAATTGTATCCGGACCATATAAAAATACCCGTATATGGTGCGTTACGATCGATAGCTACAATTCATCATCCTAACCCAAAAAATATATGGATATTACTATATAAAGAACATAATGATATATAATAAGACCAATACTACCATCTATCAGGCACGATCATAATCACTCAGTAGTCCAGCCTTGCCTATATCTCCACGTTCTATTTATATTGTAGATGTTAAATATTATACTATGCTAATATATACAACAAGCTTTCATTCATAAAACTTGATAAAGAAAAGAACATATTAATTAAGGAAGGTAAGAATTAATACTGTCCTTACCGGGGATTAATGTAACCACGGCACTAATGTTAAGCGATACTAGAGTAGACTAAATATACCCGGTGCGTATACGAGTAACAACCATTCCTCCAACCCATAAAATAAGTGAGATATTCTAATATATATACCTACCAAAGAAAATATAAATAATACAAAATTTTATAATATGAGCAAATATCACGTATATACAGCTCCCACTCCGAGAAGCGACCTTGAATGTAAAGGTTCCACAATGGATGAGAGCGCGAGGGCTGTTCCCTCTATGCAGTGGAACCTCCATAGAATTCTCCTCTGATCGTAAAGTTAACTTTATCTTGAAAGATATACTTCTAAGTATGCTCATATATGGACATCAGCAATGAAGTTACTAATCCGCCTAAGATACACTCAGAGAGATATCGGTGAGATATCGAGTGTATTCGCGCTTGAGACCGGTATTCCCGGATGAGAGAATCTGGCACTGTGTGAAAGAAGTCGTTGGACATACAGAAACGTAGTCGAAACGTAGCTAAGTCATGTGAAGGAATGAGCATTTAAAGTGACTGAGAAATTAGAAATATAAAGGAGTTTCGCGCGATTTGCGTGTCAACGTAAGAGGTTTCCTTGACAGAAGCTAGAAGTCCTGACAGGAAACGTAGAGAGAAAGCATAATTTTACGAAAAAACAGTATATAAGAGAAAGAATACAGGTAGTAAGCACATAAAGAGTTTTCATTACCTGAAACGGTAAGATGTCAGTTCCTAGACAGTACCGGGACAGAAACTTCTTCTCTAGACAGAAAGCGGTATGAGAGAGTTTGCGCTTCAAGACTGTCTGTGAGCAGTTTTCGTGAGTACAGCAACAAATGACCCTGAACTATTCTGTCACAGCACCTCCAAAATTAGATAGCGTCGTCAATGGAGTACTGTTCTGTAATAAACAAAGAACTGGTATTATCTCAAAAATATAAGTATCAAGATACTTATCATCACAAGACAAAATATCGCAACCCATACAAGATATCGAGTAGATAGAACGATCTGGCACATCACCATAGAATGTAATTGAAATGGGAATATTTTGTATTTATTTAACCAAGTTTTTATAGTAAATCAAATCGTTGCTTAATATAGTGTATAAACTTGCAAGTCGAAAATACTGTAGGTACCTGTACCTTATACCAACTTAAGTGATTGTATACAAATAGTATAGAGAGAGTCTTTAGTATAATAGCTTATGGTCGATATATATAGTAATATTAATATTATAGATGAATAAAAAAGATCAACTCTCGGCAGGAAAGTAGCAAGAAAAATATATTAGAGCTCTCATAAGCACAATTCACTTCCTATATTTGAATTTCTAATACTAATGCAAAAAGAATAATATATATAATATATAATCCAATTGTATATAAATCCTTTCATTATAGAGTCTGATATAGTAAGGCTGGGGTGAAAATGAAGGTTTATATGGTATATAGTGCTATTGAGTAGTGTGATCCCTATATATACAGCGTCCCGCACCCTGGGTATATATCATAATGTATATATAATATAGATTTGAGTGACGTAAACTATCTAGATTAATATATATATATTATTATATATATAATTATATAATATATATATATATATATTATATAATTATAAATATATATATAAATATATTAATATATTATATATATATATTAATATATATATTAATAATATTAATTATATATATTATATAATATATATTATTATTTAATATTATTATATATATATATATATATATATATATTATATTTGAAACAAATGTTATATTTAAATAGGTAAAATATATATTATAAATCTATGTATGTATAAATATTGACGAAATAGTGACGATAGTTATATAGATGAATATAATGAATGTAATAGATAAGAATATATAATATATAATTCATTTATAATTATTTAGTATATAAATTACATGATGTGAATAATGATTGATAATAATACAAAAGAATAATTTGAATTTGAAATTTGATTTTATTTAAAGCTCGTATTAAAATATTTTATTGAAATAATTAATGAAGATAATTTATGTCTATTCATGCTTTAATATAAATATGTAGATCACTTTAAATAAATATTATGAGATGTATATAATATATTCACAGAAGAAGGGATTTGATCTGCAATTGGAAAAAATTTCAACTCCACTGATATATTTTATCTATATTTAATATCTAGTAATATATATTACTATCTTTCTTATCTATATAATTCTTCTATCTATACTTATTTATATTCTTATCTATCTATCTATACTATCTATCTATCTATCTATCTATCTATCTAATCTATCTATCTAATCTATCTATCTATCTTATCAATCAATCAATCATTCTCAATCAATCACAATCAATCAATATCAATCAATACAATCAAATCAATCTAAAATCAATACAATATCAATCTAATCTATCTATATTAATCTATCTAATCTTAATCTAATCTTATCTATCATATATCTATTACTATCTACATCTATCTATCTAATTCATATATCATATCTAATCATATTACTTTACTTTAAAATGAAGTCTCTCCCTTTTCATAGTTATATATATTTAAGATCATTTAGGCAGCCGTATATAAAATAAGAGTAGCAAAATAATATCAGATATGATAAAGATAGAATAAGGTACAAAAATATGACATATAAGATAAAATAAGATAGATAAGATAAAATAATATAAGGTTATATTTACATGTGAAATGCAATATACTAGAGAGGTATGTTTAAAAAGATATTATGAAAGATGAACATAAATTATATATATATATATATATAATATATGTATATATATATATATATATATATATATGATTAATATATATATATATATATATATATATTATATATATAATATATATATATAATTTATTAGTATATTAATATTTTTTATATATTTTATATAATATATATATATTTTATTTTCAAATAAATTTAGAATTATTTAGATATTAATATATATATTATATATATATTATATAACATATATTATATATTTATAGGAGGATATATATTGTATACCGTGAATTAACCAGAAAGAGTACCGTACGATTATATACCGAATACCGATACAATACTCTTACTTATTTTTTATAGGTGTCCCCTCGATACCGTAATACCTAGTATACCGATACCGTAATTACTTATATATTAGTTATAATTAATGTAATAATAATACACAGTAATAAGATTAAGAACTTTGTGCACTGCTAGTAACTTCAAAGATTACCTAATTCCCTGTTAACAATTAACAATCCTTGTCTATATTTATATTTCA
>JABUQX010016865.1:27500-96304 GCA_015478945.1 Trachelipus rathkii | reverse complement strand
ATATATATATATATATATATCATATATATAGATATATATATTATATATATTTATATAGTATTATATATATATATACTATAATATAGTATATATAGTATATTATATATATATATTATATACATATAGTACTAATTATATAATATTATTATTATATAGTGAGTAAATAAAATATTATATAAGAATTATATATATATATAGTTATAGAATAAGTAATATTATATATAAATATAAATTATATAAGATAATTTCCATATCATAGATGAAGGTTACTCATGAGTAAAGAAAGCCCTGAATATCAAGATATGATTGTCAAATGCGCTGATTCTCTTTGACATGAGCTAATCCCTTCCGACTTTGATGAGAAGGAGGAACATCGGACCACCAGAAGGTGGACTCTGAAGAGAATGAGAAGCTGTTCCAAAGGATCCGGTATCAATATAGAACTTAGTGTTATGGGGAAAAGACTGTTAAAGAAATAGATTCCTTCAACAACATGAAAAATCCGAGGATGTAGGAAAGATGTTTTATATTTAAACTACCTGAAAACAGTTCTGTGAACATCGCCATATATGAATTTTTAAGACATGTTTCCCCTTAGACATACTTAGCAATGTTTACAGGCCAATTATTTTGAAGTATAGGTCCCTGCAATGTGGGAATGGTTTGACTTTTAACTCAATCTTCTCAAACAGTTCTTCTGAATAACCTCCGAAAGAAAAAAAACACGTAATGGGATGTAATTAATCAATAATTAATCAATAATTAATCCTGTTCTATTTTTTTTATGTTGTCTGTTATATTTCGGAGTATCAGACCATTCTTGAGAGATTAGGTACTTATGTGCGCCAATTACCACACATAGCTAGACCATCAATAATCAATATCTGCTGCAACCATTACGACAATACTATCTAGAAGACAGCGATTCTGTAAAAATTATCAGTATGGGGGATGATTCACAATAATATCTACAGGTATAGTTATAAAATAGACAGATCTTTCAATTATCTTACACATTCTTGGAACAGAAGAATATCACGGATCTTCCAAGAACAGTTCGTCAAATTCCTGCGGTATCCAAGGAAACATTTTCAGGGATTAGTTAATATGTTAGCAAGATTTCTTCTTAAACTAATATAACATTCTGGACATTAATAAGAATATTCACGGGAATCTTCCAAGAAAATTCTTCAAATAATTGCTGCGGATACTCCAAGTAACATTCATCAGCTCATTACTAACTGGCGGACATTTCCAATGGTCGATGTCACATCTCAAACATTTAATTGGAAACATTTCAGCAATGTAGGACAGGAACATATACTAATATTCCGGGAGGTATGTTTTAATATAAATATAGTCAATACTTATATATCATAGTGCAATAGGCATTTATATATGTGGATATATATAAGGTATAATATAGTTATATACCTATAGCTATATATATAGTAATTATATACTATTATATAAGCTATATATACCAACAATATTATATAGTATAGCTAATAGGAGTGATTTCAAACCCTCTGCCGAGCAAACTCCGGAGGGCTGATAGAGCAACGATAAGGAACATTTATTGATAAATAAGCTATGTTGTATGACGCACTCTCGTCAAGCGGAGACGATTGAAGGAAAACACATAGTTGTATTGAGAACTTTGTGACGTGTACGCTGTAGGTTTGACTCGACGATTTAGGTTACTCAATTTTATGTGTTTGTGCATGCGTGCTTACATGTGTGTACGCTTAACGTTCATCTGGAATCACGTGGCAATAACCTTTTATCCTGCCCCAAATTCATCGATTGATTCAGGTACAGTGTAGGCAGTTGATAACGAATGGATTCCCTACACTCTTCCCGAGTTACCCACGATGATGATTGTGTTACGCTGAAGGCGTACGGCATGGGACGCCGTGGCGAAGCTCGACGTGCAGGGAACGGTTATCCGAACACATAGAATTAGCCCCCACCCCACCCACAGAATGTTTGTCGCCTTCATCAGGCTTTCGAGATGAATGGGAACCCTTCGTTCCCGGCGACCATGGCTTGGTCAAACCACGTAATACGAGGAAACTCCTAGCGTTTGAAGAGTGAAGTGCTTGAAGATCACAATGACCTCGACTAGCGAAACCGTGCATTGCCCATGCCGATCAGGGTTCAAACTCAGTCGTCTGTTGGATTGCGGGTCTTGCGCGTCAAAGACAACATCAGCGTAGGTTTACTTACCATCACCGATAACTTGTAGAAGCGTAAACTTTGGATGTTTGTATAATTAACAAACAATCGCAGGTCTAGAAGAGAAGATGGATCCCGATACAAATCGGTTAGTGAAAGGCACACGTACTTTTAACAAATAAAAAGAATAATAACAGAAACCAACCCATTCCAAAATTCATAGTCAAAGTACTAATTTTTTGTATTCCTTTTTTTTGGCTTTGCTCTCGACAAATCCAGTCACCTGAAGAGGCCTCCGAACATAAAGGCGGAAGCTCGGTATTAATTTTATTTACATTAAAGAAAAAAAATGCTTACTTACTATTATAACGGCGAAGTTTGTAAAAAAAATAAGGAAAAATATTGAAATAAAATGTTTACTAAGGTTTTTACTTTAGGTGATTAAAAAATTGTGTCAAAGTATGATTAAGTTGTTATATAGAATAAACACTAATATAAGGAGCCTACGTTTTACATACAATATTATAACGAAAGGTTTTATTTCTTAAGTCTGTAAATATACTATAAATAAATATATAATATAATTGTAATAAGTAGTTATAATTATATATTAATTAAAGAGTAAAATAATTCAAAACTTAGTACTAACGTATATATATAATACACCTATAGCTAATATACACTATAATATACGTAATAGTAAGTATAATAATATATATATTAGTATATCTATTATTATTATTATATCACATATTACTATAATATATATAAATATAGTATTTAATTATATATGGTATAGTATATATATATATTAATACGAAGAAACTTATAATATAGGTATATTATATATACATATTATATAAATATATATGAATTTTGATATTCTGTAAGTTAGGACGAACATAATACATTTAGAAGTCAAATAAAATTAAAATTAACCAAAGATTTTTATACTTGGATCAGTGATGCCAAATTGTATTGTTGTTAACAGAAGATTTCAAAAGGCGAAACAAAGCCAAGTGTCTTTCCATTTTTCTCTGTAACTAAAATAATTTTCTTCGCAGTTTTTTTTCGCATTTTTCGCAGATTGGGGGACAAATATATATACTATATATACTATAGATATATTATATATATATCTATATATTACGTTATTATATACTATATATAGTATATATATAAGATATATTTATATTTATAGACATATGAAATAGATTATAATATTATATAGGGTGATTCAAAAATATGGTAAAAAATTATTTGTAACTATTCTAAGAAATGCAAAAAATAAAGGTAAAAGTTCCTAGAAAGGTTATGACGTAATGTGCTTAGTTTCCGTCTGTCTGTATGTGTTTTTTTACTAAATATTTTGTACCTACGAAACCAAAAAGTAGCGTTTCAAAATACCTTAGTATTTATAATGAGTACTTGTTGTGTGTTAGTGCTAATTGACGACAAAAAGAGTATAAAATTTACCTAGTAAAGATTTAAAACATGGCTACCCGTAAATGTATTTGGAGGGCGACATTCAATGAAAGCGGATGACTTAATGTTAAAATGTAAATAAAACCTTCAAGTAACATCGTTGAATATGTTAGCAGAATCAAACAATTGGTATTAAACATTTAATAAATTATGACTATTAATAAGGGGAGAATGTAAATTTTAGTAATTTAGAAAACATGCTCAATTTAAATGAAGAACAACTATGCCACAAACAGCTAAATCCATGTCCATTAAACGATGTCCAGAACATTGTTGACCAAAACAACCAACTACCGCCCTATCATAACTTAAATCATGCACTGTCGATGTATTGTGGTTACTGCGTATTACCAGATGATAAAAACTCATTGAATGTGAAGAGTGTTGTCTCTTACGTGTAATAATAACTTTCGATGAATATTGCATTTCATAGTTACCACGTGATATTCATACTCTGAAACAGCTAACATGCATCTAAATGTATGGTGCATGCACGCTTGCAAAGGTTCTGGCAGCAAGAACATTTGTACCCAAGAGAAATCATCCCAACCGAATGTATGTCGCAAGCTCGAAGGTTTTTTTGTCACTATTCAATCAACGCCTGTCTTAGCAAAACATGGCTATTTGCAAGGTCCAAAGAACACCACTGAATGCAAGGCAGACCCGATCTACTAGGACTGCTTGATTCGTAGAAAATAGTTCTTAGATGGAAATCTTTACTGGAGCTGATATCACGCTGAAAAAGCACGCGCGGAGATTGTCACTACCAGTTTAAATTCGAAGCGCAACCCTATATTTAGAGGTTGACTAGACGAACGACAGTATTACACCCATACCAAGTCCATCAGGGTGCATACTCTATTGTTACATGGACTATGCTCCTGCGTGTTGTTATTGGTCATTGGCTTGCGGCATTGAAGACGAAATTTATTGACCCAAACTTCTTAGAGGGTGGGCGGCACATTTCTCTTGCTTCACGCAAAGCCACAATTTCTCCCCCCCTTAAACATGTGAACATAAAATTGTCGGAAATTTTCAGCCAATCTTGTACTATAGAAACACCAAACCTGTAGCTTTTTTTTTGACCCTAAAACGTCGTATATCCAGTGTGTTTTTTTTTTAAATATTCATTGATTTTGGTATTTATCAATTTTTGCAAAAAATCTTAGGTTTTTGACATTTGTGCGAAACCTTTCTCCTGTCGGTAACAACGACCATTATCTACAAACTTTCTTTTAAAACTTGAAACAATACACAAAGATTGGGCTAAACTATTATCTAAGACAAAAAAAAAGGGTGGTTTGGAGCAGGCACTGACCCCACCAAAGGCTAAAGGGAAAATTAATACGAATTTAACACACATCATTGAGCAATGGTTCCGCAGTGATTTTTCCGAAACAATAAACGCCACCTACTAAACCTTTGTTAGGGTTTTTGAAATTGAAATAATTTTTAATATTTGTTAAATATCAATTTAAAATGCCGGATGCTGCAATGAAAAAATTCCATAAAAGCAGTAAATTGCCCTAGCGGGGGAGTGCACATACTTAGCTAAATCTAGTTTCTAGTTGATATATGCAATAAAAAGTTCATCCAATAAGTATATCTCACAAATTTCTTTTCAAAAAAAACCAACGACACTCGTTTAGAACATTTTATAAAAAGCATCACTTAATAGCGGCCCTTCAATCGAAACATATACTTGCTGATAGTAAAAAAAGATCACGCAGCTCCTATCATCTTGCATGTTTGGGCGTAGAGCTACAGAGTGTACACAGCCCTTGAAAAAAAAGTTTCTAAAATTTCGTTATAGTGATATATATTAATAAAATATAGCATTGTCAGGAGAAAAAAAACAACGGTAACAAATCATTTACTTACATAGCAACTAATGTATTTCGTGATCCAAGTGTCTTTCGGAACTAGAGCAGA
Organism: Trachelipus rathkii; assembly: GCA_015478945.1. NCBI lineage: Eukaryota > Metazoa > Arthropoda > Malacostraca > Isopoda > Trachelipodidae > Trachelipus > Trachelipus rathkii. Next base: position 90,709 of record JABUQX010016865.1, on the reverse strand, counting down.
CGGTAGATTAATAATGAATTTATTATCAATATGGTATAATTTATTTACCCATAGGTATACTACTTAAATGATATAATAATTTAATGTTTAATTTTTTGTTGTTTAATATAATATGAAATTATCTACACATGTTGTGGTAGTGCGTGATGATACAGATTTTAATGTAATACAATTCTTCAATTTTGATGCAGAGCATAGTAAATCAATTGAGTTTGTTAGTAATTTTACTTCCACCGACGCGCCCAAAAGTCTAGGACTATGTAATGACCAAATAAATTTGCTAACGTCTAGGGAAAGATATCAATCTATCGTAAAGATGTGAATAATCTCTTTCTAAATCATCTTCTTACTAGTAAAATGCTGTTGAAATCCCCTCAAGAAAATATATCACCACTCTTTCTCTAACTGGGGCGCAGTGAGCTCAAGGATCATCGTTCTTCAGCGTCAACCCAAAGACATCTTTCTTTTCCTTCAGAAAAGGAACTGTATCAGTCACCACGACTGCAAGGGAGAAAGAAAGTACGCCAGATTTTGGTGTTTTGCTATATCTTGTGCAATGTAATTTGACATCTCTCTCGCGCAACAGGTAATCTAGCTAACACACTCTCAACCCATACATAGAAAACATAATCATGAACCAAGTGCAAATAATATACAATACATTATAATAACTCCTATAACTATATCTGAACCAAAAGGCCCATAAGAAATGATGTGCTAGTACCTCCTAGCCCGTATCATCATGAGCATATAATCCTAATTCCTTCACGGTAGTTAATGTTGCGTGATGAAAATTCTTACCCTACTTTCCGAGTGTTTGAAATTGGATCCATATTGCGGGAGGTCGGGGGGAGTTGATAAGACAGTTAAAAAAGAAGATACAAAGACTAACCTGTTCCATCTATTTATGTATCTCTAAACACACCCAATGTCTTATATCTATCTATGTGGAAGAGTGGAATGAGACGGATGCTGGAGAGATGTATCGGAACGCGTGCGGGTTTTTGAGTGGCTTTAGGATGAGTCTTCAATTTCCTATAAAACCAAAAACTAGGCCTGTTGTTCAGTTACTGTCGGTGTTAATGATATAATAATCCGCGTCACATAATCGAGCTCCTCGCCACCGTATCACCTTACTTCGATTGGGATTCCTGTTATATAATGGTGTCTCAGATATTGGATCTGAAGATCCGGATCGCATGCGTGTGCTCAGGCACCGCTAACGCAGATAATCATAAATTAATTGTCCGATGTCCTGCTTCCTCTGGCTAACGAGAATTAGTGTTTCTCAGAAGTTTACCGACGATCGGCCTGCTAGCGTTTATCGAAGAGAAACAGCTGATCAGTAATAACAAAAATCTGTCAGTAGGCATATAAAAACAACATGTGTATTACGGGGGGCCAGACACTTCCTAATTCGTCGCAATATAGAATATCAGGAGGATGCGATATCGCTCAGATCAAGGATCATTTCGTTTTTGTGTCAGCGGTTCGTTGATTAAGAACAGTTTGGGCGTGAAGTGAGAGGGGTTAATTATTATGTGCCCTCTAACTGGGTTAGAGCTGGTGGTGGATGATTATGTTTCGATTGTACTGATTACTTGTTTCTATGGAATCCTTCCAGGAAAGCAATATGGAATGCTCATGCTGAATATAAGTCCTTTGCACTAACTACATCCTTTTTGTGTGGTGTAAGTAATACATTATAGAACCGTACCGGTAGCCCTTTGGTGTTAGTGACGCTACCTCATCAGTGGTCCGCCAGATGGAACGTGAGGCGCTGTCGTGCCCCCTTCATATATATATCGATAGGCCGATCTGCTCTCCTTGTTACATATTCTTTTTAAATGTCTTGCCGCTTACCAGTTTCAGTCTTTGCCGGGACCGGATATAGGACGAGAAGCGTAGACCAGGTGACTCACTCTTCTATCAGTTTATAACAGCTTCACTAACGAGCACTGAGCACTCACAGTACTCACTCGGTACATTACTTCGACCATCAGTAACCAATAATATATAACTCGAGTATGAGAGCTAATATGAATTAAGTGGAATATCGTACAATGGCGCTATGACGTATGCTCAGAACTCTTATAGTCTCTTTGCTCTCTCACTCCTAATAGACTGCGTCTCTACATTTCTGTGAGCGCAGGCTAAGTCACAGGATTGCTCATTTATAAAGATAATATTCCTTTCTTTGTGTATAATGTGTATAAACCACCTTTTGTACTTGGGTGTGTTATTATTTTTTACTAAAAGACTCAATGTTTAGCGCCTACTGTAATAAACTACCGCTTTTCCCTTTAGTGAACTCCATAACGATTCGGATCTTTATTCCGGTGTAATTAAAACTTCTTCTCTATTTCCTCTCTGTAGAAGTGCCACTTCAAGGTCATCATTGCACACGCGGATCCTATTGTAATATGATCGATCAATAATCTTAGACATCTATATGGTATAGTAAATATAAACTTATGGGTCCGTGACGCGAATGTAAAGCGTATACGTCCGTTAGTATGTTAACTCTGTTGATCCCAGCAGCGCGTGGAGCATTTGGTGAAAAGTTACGTGTAGCGTTTACAATCTTGTTCAGACAATAGCAGGTCTATTAGATCTTTTGAGTATAATTAGCATTTTGTAGGTGAAGGCCTGTTAAGAAGAAAAAGTATGTTATGGAATTGTAACATACATATTTAAATCCTTTGTAGTATTATCTTCCAATCCCTTATCTTAATTTCCATGTTTATATTACACATTCGCTATTCCGAGATGACGTTATTCGTTCCTTCAAAACCCTTATTTTAAACCGTGTCCGCCATTTTTTTAGATCAGTGTAGCAGAAGTGGTGTTGTAACTGTACCGAAATCAAATATTAGGTTAAGAAAAAACACACGATCATCTACAAGTGCGCAGAGCTTAGAAATCTTAAGCACATGGGTACAAGTATGGTGTCATGACCTGCTGCTATTCATCCAACTTTATTGCACCTTTTATCTATTGCTGTCTCATATCTATCGTTTACACCACACACGAACACTTTGTCACCCGTTCTATTTTTGATATCCGCATTATTTTCCATGTTCCGATTTATACATAGTAATTGTTGTTATAAATATTGTGTGCTATATCTATAGTCATTCTATGTGTATTCATATGCCTACCCCTTCCTACTAGAAGTGATTGAGACGTGTACATGTGTATTGTGTGGTGGTATTAGGATAAAGTGTACTACTGTGATGGTTATTTGAAGAATAATAGTCTTAATGTATCACAAAAAGCACATATTCTTCGTGATTGTTTCCCTTGTTCACGTGTGAACCTCTTAAATGTCTCGACCTTTTACCCAGTTATCGTTTTAGAACTCCTCAGGATTCCTTAATATCACGGTTTTTTTTTTTTATTTTTTGTCTTCCCGACATTTTTTTTTTGTTATAGTGGGTAAAGAAAATTTTCCCAGCCTTATAGTTGTAGTGTTATTACTTGGGGAGTGTCACTGTGCGGAGGTATTGGTGCTCAGGGAAATGTGAACACGTGTATTTATTATATTTTCCGCTAGATATGCTGTATTTTTTTATAGTGTCGGTGTTTAGTAGCAGGTGAAATACTTTGAAAGCTTAATTATACGCAACTATCTCGTATTATTTTTTATTTTTTTTTATTTATATATTTTATATATTATTTATAACTATTTTAAATAATAGATCATATCTTTAATAATTAATAGTAGTATAATATGATACCTATGTTTATTATATTAAATAACTTAATAGTTATTATGGTTCAACTTTTCAACAATCAAGTTATGAGTAAGGGTTAGTTAATAGGTTTAGTATATGCATATATACTAGAATTTAGTTATAGGTATCTAACCACGATCATAATTTGATAACTGAATCCAATCCAGGATCTACGGCATGTGTGAGTAAAGGGGGAAGGGTAGGTGGGGTGAATTTTGAAATAAACTGATTTAACCTGCAGTCTAGAGAGGACAATGGAAATAACGAGCGTGTCAAAAGTTAATTAACATTCTAACTTTGAATAGCAGAATTCAATAGTATACTACAGATTTTGAGTTTAGAGGCGGTAGAAGAGGAGGATGCTATTGCATTATATCTGAAATATAACTGCAATTATTAGGAAGTCAGGTTAAATAGATAATTAACGTTTCAAAGTTTAATTATGATTTTGAATTATGATTTGGTGCCATGTTGGGTAGTTGTTATTAGAGCATGTAATTGCATGCTATATTTATATATTGGATCAATATAGAAATCAGCAAATAGAATACAATAGATTACAATGATGTCTCACTTGAATGGGTAGGAGGGTGATTTTCATGCTTAATTAACTAGATTATTGTATTCAACATATTCGAGTAATTAACAACAGATCAATTATTTATTTATAAACATGAAAATAAATAATATAATTTGAACACAAAGAAAGTTAACACCAATTCTAAATTAGAAAGTGGTCATTCCTATTTAAAAATATATATATTTGTTAAATAAAATAAAGTTAAAACATAAATATAAATTAACATAAATATTTAATTCAAATAATAAAATTACTTTAACAAAATCTAGAATTTATTAAAGAAAAATAATAAAAACTTAAAAGAAAATCAATTAAAACTAATTGTTGATTTTATAAATATGTAAAAAAAAAATGAATAAATGTCTGTCAGAGACGATATTAGAAAAAACGTAACACATATGCCGCATGGACGTCATGAAGACAAAAACAGCTCATGTGATTCAGTAAGTTAGCCTGCGATGATTGCTTGCCTATATGTAGAAGTAACCGAGTATCGTCTGAAATTTAATTTATTGTTGTGAGCGGTGTGTGTAATGTGAAAATACGTAGCTAGCACACAAACATCCGAAAATTCAGATAAATTTAATGACAAACAATTTTCTTGTAATTGGATTACGCGTTGAGCTTACTTTACGGATCTTTGCGATTCATATGTTTAGGTGTGGATGTAGAGCGTCATACTTATACGAACAATATTCTAGTCATGGTTTGACAGTAGAAGTGCTCGTGCGTGTTATTGCTGTTTTGATATCTATGTCGAATAATAATAATAATAATAAAAATAAAAATTAATAGATATAATTAATATAATAATAATAATAATAATAATATAATAATATAAAATAATCAAATAATAATAATAATAATAATAGAGTAATAATAATAATAATAAATCATAATAATAATAAAATAATAATAATAATAACTAATAATAATAATAATAATAATAATAATAATAATAATAATAATAATAATAATAATAATAATAATAATAATAATAATAATAATAATAATATAAATATAATAAAATATATAATAATTTTGTGTATGTGATAATAAAAATATTTTGTTCGGTTATGTAAAATAAAGATTAAGATTGTTGTCTTATCATCTGAAGGAAACTTGAAACTTCGAACGTTAGGTTAGGGTGTATATATATATATATATATATATATATATATATATATATATATATAATATATATTATATACTTATATATAGTTATTTAGATATATAGATAGTAATATATATATAATATATTAGTTATATGATATATATTAATATATTATATATATATATATTTATAATAGTACATATATATATGTATATATTATATAATAAGGTATGAATATATATAACTTATTATATATAGTTATATAGAATATATAAATATATAATTATATATATATATATATATAAATATAATTATATATATAAAGCTATATATATATATATATATACTATATATATATTATATAATATATTAAAATATCATATATATATTTTAATAGTTATATATAATATATGATATATATAATATATATATATATATATATATATGACATGTAGTGATATAGTATACAGTATATATATATATAATACTATATTTATTATATATATATACTATAGAATATAATATATAGTATTATATATACTATATCAATATATATAGTATATAAAATTATAATAATATATATATATATATATATATATATAATATATACTATATATAATATATATATATATTATATATATATATATATATACTAGGTGATATATATATATATATACTATAGTATATATACTTATCATATATGTATGTATAGTGAGTATATACCTAACCGTTCGAAGTTTTCAAGTTTCCTTCAGATGAATAGACAACAATCGTTAATCATCTTCATTTACAATAACGCCGAACAAAAATATTGTTTATATACTAATGCACAATACTACTAAGAATAGGTAAATTTGAGTCGATTAGGTGTTTATATCATTTGAGTCTATCGTATTATATATTGATTATCGAATTTATTATATTTGCATATTGGATTATATTGATCTTCTAGGATAATTATCATTATTATTATTATTATTATTATTATTATTATTCATTATCCTGATTATTATTATTATTAATTTTTATTATTATTATTATTATTATATTATTATTATTATTATTATTATTATTATTATTTATATATATTTATTAATTATTATTATTCATTATTATTATTATATTATTATTATTATTGATTATGTTTTATTTTTATTATTTTATGTATTATTCGACATAGATATCAAAACAGCAATAACACTCACGAGCACTCTCACTGTCCAAACCAATGACTAGAATATATGTTCGAGTTTATATGTATGCGCTCTAACATCACAACCTAAACATTACGCAGTCCTAAGTAAGTTCTCAACGGTAAATCCAATCAGAAAATTGTTTGTCATCAATTTTTGTAATTCTCATGTTCAGATTTCACAATATACACACACGCACCACCAATAATAAAGAGATTACTTTACTTAATACATTAGGGCAAGGCAATCATGCGCACTAACTTACTGATCACATGACTGTTATTTCTGAAACATCACACAACTAGGTGTTATCGTTGTTCTAAAACGTCGTTTGGAAGACATTTATATTTTTTTTTTTACATTATTTAATATAAACATTTCGTTTCTTATGTATTTTCTTGATAGTTTCTATTATTCTTCTTTATATTTATATTTTGTTAAAAGCTAATGATATTTATATTAACTATTATTATTGTAATTTTATTTATTGTTTAACTTATTTATTTAAAATATTATATTATATATTTTTAAAAACTCTCTATTTATTTTTATGAAATGTCCAATTTGTTAAACATTTTTGTTAGTAAATTATCTTTTCATTTATGTTTATACACGTAAAATTTGCTCTTTTGCCTGACCCTAATGCTCCAGTATATCAGTAATTAAGCATCCCCACTCACCCCTGCTTACCATCAAGTGAGCTATTGAATCTATTTTGATCTATTTGATCAATTGATCTATTTGATCTATTGATCAAATGATATATTCATCTTATTAAACTCTAGTGTTAATCTATTATTCAAATTAATCTATGATAATCGTGATTATTAACTCTAATGCCCAGTTTAAATCAGTTAATCAAAGCGAGTGCGCCTATCTCTACTCCATCAATGTGATCTATATCTCTATATCTATACAGTGATATTGAAGTGTTTATTATTGACCTTTGCACGCATTGGAAATCAGAATTAATCAAATCACCCCCGGTCCTTACCCCTTCCTACCCATCCGTGCTATCCTTTGATTCAAGTCATATTTGACATGTATATTATATATATATATATATATATGTATATATATTATAATATATATATATCTATATATATATTATATATAATATATATATATAGATATACTATATATATATATATATATATATACGAATAGTTTGGTCTTAAGCTTTAGTGATTCTATCGATTTAAATCGATACTTGAAATAATATTATATTTATATATTATATATATATATATATATATATATAGATATATATATATATATATAATTATATATATTAATATATAATATAATATATATATATATATATATAATATACAGGGTGATTTCAAAAGTTATGGTAAAATTTCGTACTAACTTATATAGAAAATGCAAAAATAAAAGTAAAAAGTTCTAAAGGTAAGACGTAATGTGCTTAGTTTTCCTAATGGCTGTCTGTATGTGTTTTTTACTAAATAAATTGTATCTACGAAACCAAGTAATACACCACTCATAAATTTAAAATTGGGCGGACGATTATAAAGTTTGAGGAAACGAATAACTCAATTCGCGAATAGGATGGGTAAATAAACATATTAAGATATTGTATGATAGGTTTATTTTGATTAAACATTTTAAACATACTTTTTCTAGAAGCACCTTACAAATGATATACAAAAGGATCTAAAGATTGATGTTGAAAATTGACTCCCGTTGTTCCCAATGCACGCGTATAGGCAGTTTTCACATCGATTTCTCGGACCCGTTCAAGTATTTCCAGTGTCCTGTTGATCGTTTCAATTCACCTTCATAATCCTAATCGTAGGTTTTCACGGTGTTTTGTCGATTGCCGAGAAGAGTAACTAAGCGTCTTTAAATATCCCCAAAAGGTAATAATCCAAAGGATTTAAAGGTCTGGTGACCTTGCTGGCAACGGTCACTGGGCCACCTCGACCTATCCAGTTAAATTGGAAAGGTTCTCATTCAGGTGATTCATGTTGAACTGTAGCCAACTAACGGCTACAGGGAGCACCCGATCATACAAAAAGCGACAGTTTGGCGCAACTTGAAGAGTACATCAAAAACAAGTACGGAGCTCATGGTTCAAAAAAGTGAAAGTTTAAGATTATGCCATTAAGCCTGCGAGGAAGCTCGAAATTTCACATGATTCATGTAAAATTTTGGTAAATTCATTAACCATGAGTTTTGTGAACGAAATTCTGTACACCTCCGGCATTGAGGATTCTCGTCTGCCCAAATGTGTTGGCTATGAACCTTAACGATAGCTGTTCTTGTAAAGTGAGCTCGTCGGTAAATAAAAACATTCGTTAAGGGGATTGGGTCCAATTTTGGTTTCGGGCTTGAGCCCAATTTTCACCCCCCCAAAAAAAGATGGACATAAAATTCGAAATTTCAGACCGATTTTGACCATATAAACACCAGACTGTAGCTTTTTTTACCTCTAAAACGTCCTTTTCGAGTGTTTTTCTGATGTGTCCCTGTTTAGTCATTGAAAAATTAGAATATTTTTTTTTCTGTTTATCCGATCCCCATGAAATTTTCAGGACAATTTGTAGTCAGGGGAGAATAGCACATTTCTTACTTAGATAATTTCTTTGTAAATATGCAGTAGTTTGAGATTTATTCGTGAACAAATTTTCAAAAAAAAAATTTTTGAAATTTTTTTAAAATTTTTCTTTTAGTATTTACAAAAAATTTATCTAGGTAAAAAAGATGGTATCTCGGCCGCTCCTATACAAGCCTGTAAAAATGTTGAATGTTGATCAGGATTAAGTAGAAAAAAATTAAAAATCAATATCTTCACTTTTTCAAAAATTTAATCGCCTAAACAAATTAATAATATTAAGTATAATTTTTTTTTACTCTTCATAAATTTCAATATCAAAATTTTTATTCTTTGTAAGTCGGGCAAGATACATCTTTTTTTAACTTAGGATCGATAAGGAAACTATTACTCAAAAGATCAAAATTTTTAAAACAAATTTCCAAAATTTTTTTTTTTTTTGACAGATATCTCAAAAACCATACCACACACTTACGTGTCAGTATACAAAGAAACTATCAAAGTCAAGAGATAATTGGCTTATCTCCTCCTCCGACTACAAATGTCCAGAAAATTTCATGCGGATCGGATAAACTGTAAAAAATAAAATGTAAAATTTTCAATTTCAAACCCAAAAATATTGAGGTTTGGTAAAAAGTCGACCAATTGCTCCAAAGTGATGGGTGTCAAATACTCGAAATTCCCGGCTGCTAAACTTTTTAGATTAATAGTCCGAATCTTTGTATTTTTCAAAGTTTGAAGTTCAATTTCGATAAAATAGTTTAGGAGGAGTTTCGACAAATGTCAAAAACCTAGATTTCAAAAATTGAAAATACCAAAACGAATGACTACAGACACAGGAAACACACTGGAATACGACGTTTTAGAGGTCAGAAAAAAAGCTACAGTTTGGTGTTTATATAGTCCAAAATCGTCTGAAAATTCGGAATTTTATGTTCATTTAAGGGGGGCGTGAATAATTGGGCTTTGCGTGAAGCAAAGAATGGCGCCACCCCTTAAAAAGTTTGGGTCAATACATTTGTTCAAAAGCCAATGACAAATAAACAACACGAGGAGCATTAGTCATTAACAGATAGAGTATATTGCCAGACCTGATGGATTGCGTATTGGTTTGTAACCTGTCGTTCGTCTAGTAACCTCTAAATACTAGGTTGGTTCGAATTAAACTGTAGTGACAATTCTCGCGTGCTTTTTCAGGATGCTCAGAAATTTCATTAAGAACTAATTCTTCTAAATCAGCAGTCCTAGTAGATCGGGGGTCTGCCTGCATTAGTGTGTTCTTTGGACTGCAAATACCCTGTTTCAGACAGGCCGTTGACTGAAATTATACAAAAAAACCTATGCGCTTTGGACTAATTTCGGTTGGGATAATTTAATCTCTTTAAGTACAGAATGTGTCTTGCTGACAGAACTATTGCAAGCCGTGCCATTCCCATTACATTTTAGATGCATAGTTAGCTAGTTCAGAGTATGAATTCACGTGGTAATTACGATCCATATTCAATAACGAAAAAACACGTAAGAGACACACACATGTCCAAAATGAGTTACATTGTAATTGCCATAACACAAACAGGACAGTGCATTTATTATATACGTAGTTGGTTGTTTTGGTCAAAATCTAATGCTTCTGAATGTCTTAATGGAATGGATAGCTGTTTGTGGCCATAAGTTGTTCTTATATTTAAATGAGCAGTGGTTCTAATTCATAAATATTTTCATTTCTCCCTTACATTAAATTCGAGAATTTATTAAATGTTTATACCATTTATTTCTGCGACAACAGAATAGGTCGATTTTGGGGGTTACTTACATTTTAACTTAAGTCATTCCCGCTTTGTCATAATCCGTCGCTCGTCAAAATACCATTTAACGGTAGCCAGTGTTTTAAAAATTGATATTAGAAGATTTTTATACTTCTTTTTGTCTGGTCACCATTACGACACTAACCACACAACAAAATAGCTCATTTAGTAAATATAAGGTTTGTTACCTACTTTGGTTTCGTTAGGTCACAAATATTTAGTAAAAAAAACATCATACAGGACTTAGACGGAAACTAGGCACCATCTCCACGTCATACCTTTCTAGGAAACTTTTACTTTATTTTTGCAGAATCTCTTATCAGTTAAACAAGAAAGGTGTTTACCATGAGTTTGTTAAATGAATCACCCAGTATAGAGGTGATTATATATATATATGAATAATATAGAAGTATAATATATAAATTATGGTTATGATTATATATATAGTATAATAAAGTATATTATAAAAATAAATATATTATATATATATAGGTAGATATAGAATATATGATCTATATAGATATGGTCCCCCAATCTGACGAAAAATGCGAAAAAAACTCGGAAAAAAAGAGATGTTTATCAGATAAGTTGAAAAAAAAAAGGTAAGACACTTGGCTTTGTTCACTTTTGAATTTCTGTAACAAATACCAGATGTACCGTAGTAACTTCTTTATAATAATAATCTTTTAAGTTTAATTTTATTTTGCATTTTTGTACTTTGGCCGTCGCCTAACTACAGAAAAAAATTTAGTATATATTTAAATATATTATATTTATAATATATTAAGTAAAATTTGTATATTAATATATAAATAGTATATATATATATATATAAAGAGTATATATTTAGGATATTTAGGTTGTATTATATATAATATATATATTATATGATAATATACTATATACTATAGTATATATATATAATATATATATCTATAGATATATTATATAGTTATATATATATATAATAGTAATATATATATATATATAATAGATATATATATATATATCATATATATATATATATATATATATATATGTATATTTAAACTTAAAGAAATAAAACCTTCTTTATAAATATTTATGTAAACGTAGGCCCTTATATTAGGTTATTTATAAAAACTAATCACTTTACACAATTTGTTAATCACTAACCAATAAAACCTTGAGTAAACACATTTTATTTCAAATTAAACCGTTATTTTGTTTGACAAAACTTTATATGGAGAGAGAATAATTGAAACATTTTTCTAAATGTAATAAATAATACGAGCTTTCGCCTTTATGTCGGGAGGCCTCTTCAGGTGATGGAATCTGTACGAGTAGCAAAGAAAAAAACGAATAAAAAAATTATAGATGACTATGAATTGCGATAATTGGTTGGTTTCTGTATTACTTTTTTGTACAAAGTACGTGTCTTTTTCACCTAAACCGATTTGTATCGGATCCATCTTCGCTTCGCCCTGTTGTTTGTTAATTATAACAAACATCAAAGTTACGCTTCAAAGTTACGGATGATGTAAGGTCCACCGAAGTTACCTCCGCACGCGCAAGACCCGAACCTTACAGACGGACTGATTTGAAAACCCATGGCATGGGCAATGGCACGTTTGCTAGTCGACGGGTCATTGGTGACTCTCTCAAGCACTCCTCTTCAAAAACGCTAAGGACGTCCTCGGATTACGTGGTTATCATGTTCCACCCAATGTCCCCGGGAACGAAGGGTCCAATTATCTCGAAAGCGCTGATGGAAAGGCGAGCAAACATTGTTGGTGGGGGTAATTTATGTGTGGAAAAACCTTCCCCGGCGTACATGGCTGCGCCTCTTCGTCCTATTTCCGTTCTCCTCACGTAACACATATATCATTGAGTCGGGTTAACTCGGGAAGAGTGTAGGATCCATTCGTTATCCAATGCCGTACACTGAGTAACTGATATCAAGCGATGAATGGGCAATGGTGTTAAAGTATTGCCACGTGTCTTTCCATTAGAACGCTTAAGCGTGACAGCAACATGTAACGCCACGCACCCAAATACATTAAAATTGAGTAACCTAAATCGTCAGAAACCTTACATTGCACACGTCAAAACAAAGCACTAAAACTAGTGGTTTACTTCACATTCGTGCGCGTATACTATTTGAAACGAAGCGTCATACAACATTAGCTTATTTAACAATTAATGTTCTCTTTATCGTTTGTTCTATCAGCCCTCCGAGTTTGTCCCAGAGGTTTGAGAAGTATATATTATATATACTGTATATATATATATAGATACGTAATATTATAATATAAAACTAGTATTATAATATATAATATATATAATAAATATATGTATTTAATATAGTAATATATATATATATAGTATATAAGTATATATATATATATATATTATTATATTATAAAACAGTACCTCTGCGGAATATTAATAATGTTCCTGTCACATTCATGAAAATGTTCCAATTTATGTTTCTGAGGAGATGTGACCAATGACATGAAATGTCCGCCAGTTGTAACCTGAGGAATGTTACGGTTGGATATCCCGCAAGAGCAATATTTGTTGAGAAATGCTTTTCTTGGAAGTCCCGTTTGATATTCTTATATGTTTCCAAGAATGTTATAAGAACATGAAAGATCTGCTCATTTAACTACCTGAGAATATGTTCCTTGGACATCCCGCAGGAATACTGAGAATGTCTTTGAAAGAAATCCCGTTTGAATCATGTTTAATGTTCCAAGCGAATGTTATAAAAGAATTAATGAGAAGATGCTGTCTATTAACTAAAACTGAGAACCATTTGTGAACATCCCCTGAATTTTAAGAAATTAATCGTTTAGGAATAATTCGTTGAATAGTTCAGAGGAAATATTATTGAATATGGTCACTGCTTATGTGTGGAAGTGACTGACATATTGTTACAATTCTTCTTAAAAAGTTCCTTAAAAACCAACAGAAATAATAACAACAACAAAAAACAGAAACGACGTACTAGGCATTAACACATGAAATATATGTATTAATAATCCCATTAACGTGTTTTTTTCTTTCGGAGGTATTCAGCAAAGAATTACGTTTGAGAAGATTGATAACTATATCAAACACATCCCACAAACATTGCTAGGGACCAGATATATCAAAATATTTGCTTACTCTGAGACATTGCTAATTATTCTAGAAACAATTCTATAAAATTCAGTGTAGATGTTCACAGAATGTCTCAGGTAGTTAAATAAACAATCTTTCTACACCTGGAATTATTCAGTTTGTTGTAAGTGAACTATATTTTTAACAGTTTCCGTCACCTAACTAGAGTAAAGGATTCCGTAGTTGAACAAGCTCTCAATTCTTCAGAGTCACCTCTTGTCCGTTTCCTCTTAAAGTCGTGAAGGATATCATCAAAAGAGATATCAACATTGACATCCATTTTGTATCTGGCTTTCTTCTATGAAGTACCTTCATCTATGTGATATGGTAATATATATCTATTATATATATATTATATATATATATGTTATATAATATATATTATATATATTATATATATATATATATGATTATATAGTAGTATATATAGTTATATATATAGCTTATATATATATATATTATATATAGATTATAATATACTATAATATCATATATTTATATATAGAATAAATAATATACTATTATATATGTGAAATTATATATATATAGTATCTATCTTTATATATAATACCACACATGGATTAAAATTTAGTATAATATATATATATATAGGTTGAAAGGGAGTATGTGTATAGAATAAAACTGAAAAAAATCACCCGCAGGCTATGTGTAAAACAAACAAGAAAGACAATTTGTTTACAAAAATATGGCACCAAATTATAGTCTTTGATATTACTTTAAATTATTAGATCTTAAGTATATTATGAATACTCCTATATTTATTGTGGTTGTTATATTATTACTATATTAGAGCTATATTTTGTTAAGATATTATATATATAATATATTGGTATAATAGTATATATATATAATTATTATATATCGGTTATATATATATTATATAGTAAGTATATACTATATATATTATATTATAGTATAGTAGTATATAGTATACTATAGGATATATATATATTAATAATCACGTAATAAAATAAGTATATAAATATTATATATATTTATATAGGTATAATATAGTAAAAATAGGTTATTCATATATATATATATATTATATAATATATATATGATATATATATATATTGAGTGAATATATATATTATATATATATATATATATAATATATATATATACTGGTATATAGTACTTATATATATATATATATATATTATATTATATATATAATATATATTATATATTAAATTATATATAATATATAATATATATGAGTCATGTACTTGAATACTATATATATAGGTTATATATATATAATATATTATAGTATTATATAGGTCATATATATATATATTATATATATGTGATGAGTGAGTGAGTGAAATATATATATATATTAATATTATATACGGTATTAATTATATATATAATAATATATATATATTATAGTAGTTTTGAGAAAGCCGGTTAAATATAACATTATTAATTTGTGTGGACTAGTGATCGAACTGGTATATAATATAGAGTAGAATTATAAATAATATATACATAAATATATATTATGGGTAGAAATACTATATATATATCATATATATATAATATATTATATATTATATAGGTCGTTTACACGATAATATATATATAAATATATTATTATATATAGATATATATATATATAGTATGAATATATATATACTATTATTATATTATATATGTATATATATATATTAGCCGTATATATGTTGTATATATATATTATTATAAACATATCAATCACATATTCCTGCATGGAGCTGCAAGCATGTGTTGGTGGCGTGTATAAATCAATAAAAAACATTTGCACCACACCATTTCACGAATAAGAATTACAAGTATGAGGTAAATAGGAACTAAATTCGAGTCCCTTTGCCACCAGAGAGAAAATTTTCGAGTAATATTTTACTTCATAGCGAATCGACCTCTTTGAAGAAACGGCAGCTCCTTCGAGCCACCTGCCAATGTTTAACTATTTCCAGATTCTTCTTTATTATTATTCGATTTTCCTAAAACTTACTTACCAAAAATATTACCAAAAGATATGATGTTATAAATTTTGTAAATAATCATACCTGATTGCAAGAAATATGAAAATTAATTAAAATGTGAGTCAATAAAAATTTAAATAGTATTTTTAAAATCTCGTATACGCATTCTATATATACCTAAATATATTATATATATATGTAATAGTAAGAAATAATATTATTTATATAATACAATATAAGTAATATATAATAATATATATATACTATATATATATATATATTATATATATATTAAATTATATACAAGTAAAAGATAGGGGCAGAAGTATAGTATAGTATATATATATTATAGTATATAATTATATTAATAAATAGTGGTATTCCTCAGGTTGTATTTAACTAGTATAGTAATATAGTAATAATGTATATATGAATTATTATAATAATATATATATATATGATAATATATTACTATAAATATTATTTAGGTTGCAATATCATTAATAATGTAAACCCAAAAGCCAAATCTCTCTTCGAAAATATTATTCAGCCCACTTCTAGTGTAGACTTTTCAGGTTTTTCTTCTTCTTTTACAAAATTATTAGATTTCAGCGACGTACCTTTTCTGTCAATCTCTTCTTTCTTGCCTCCTTTTGTTTTTCGCTTTCCCTCTTGTTTTAATCTTCAGCTCGGCTCCACATTCGGAGTAAGGACAGCTCGAATCATATAAATATAATATATTTAGAGTTACTGTATAATAATATATATATATATATATATATATTTATATATATAATATATACTATAAGTTTTTATATAGTGGGTGATGATATATATATGTATATATATACACTGTTTTGGTGGTGTCTGAGCATCGTAATTTACCCTAGACCATAACTATGAGTATATTATATTATCTTAGACTAAATAGTATATATATAAAGTTTATAATTGAAGGGGTTATGTGATTATATATATGGATTAAAGTAATCAATCATGACTTTTTTTGGTAATTAACATTACTTTAGGGTAGGTTAGGTTAAATTAGATTTATTAGGATAGGTGTAAGTCAAGGTTAGGTTGAGTGTGTAGGGTTCAGCTAGGTTAGTTAGGTTAGATTAATCAGATCATTTTTTTCTCGAATTTAATTAATTCTATCACACACATTTTCCATCAACATAAAGATACTTTGATTTGAATACACTACCATAGATTCTATCACACACATCTTCCATCAACATAAATGGTTACCCTAATTCCACTCTTGATTTATAATCAGAACGCTTGCCAACGTAAGATGACAAGTATACTTTAATTTACTAACTATTAATTTTAATCCAAATTTTATGGCAAGATGATATGACGCATTTTATATTTAATACATATTATCTACATTTTTTCTTTAAATAAACTTTCCTAAAAGTATCTAAATTTCTTTGCTCATTTTTTTGTCTATTCTTGTACTTCTACCCATTATATATATCTATATAATATATATTATTATACTTATTAGCTATTATAAGTACGATAGATAAAGTATATAGAGTATATCATATAATATTATATATATATAATATATATATATATATATAAACAAAAATAATTATTTTAATTTTTTTAATTATTTTAATATATATATATATATCATATATACTATATTATATATATATATAGTTATTATATATATATATATATATTATACAATAATACTATATATATATTATATACAGTTAATCACAAACCAAAACATGTATATCATAATATAATATAGTTGATAGTTATTATATATAATATACGTATATTATATATACTGACTATAATATATATATATATATAAGTGATTATGTCTATAAAATATTATATTGTGAAGTAATGTCACGAATGAGAATTATAATGATCAGCTCTGCGGATGCGGATATATCGTGACATCACTAATAGTATATCCTACTCTAATTACCGGTATAGTTGATGAACAAATAGTAACACTCATATACTATATATATATATCATATTATATATTATATATACCATATTCATATAGTATATTATAGTATAGTGTAGTAGATAACATACACATATACAGGGGTATATATATTTATATACTTTAGTACTTAAAAATATTAGATAATATATTTGATATATATATTAGGTGAGGGTAATATTATAGTATATTACTTAGTATATAAGTATCGATATTATTTATTTTATTATATTATTTAGTGGATTTTTAATAATTAATAATACTGAAAGTAATGATATTATACTATAGTCTATATGTTATAGTTTAGTAATACTTACTATATTCTGATATACCTATGAGTACGAGAGACCGAGAGAGAGAAGAGTAACGCCTATCTATATATAATATAATAAAGTCTATATATATATAGATATTATATATAAGTATGGTGTATTCATACGGTATTATATATAAGGATATATACCCTATATAGTATACAATATATATACTATAGATTATACGTATACGGTAGTAATCATAATATTAAACAGTGGTGGGGTATATACTAGTTGTACTATATAATATATAGA
Organism: Trachelipus rathkii; assembly: GCA_015478945.1. Lineage (NCBI taxonomy): Eukaryota > Metazoa > Arthropoda > Malacostraca > Isopoda > Trachelipodidae > Trachelipus > Trachelipus rathkii. The sequence continues at coordinate 72,014 of JABUQX010016865.1, read as the reverse complement.
TAATATATTGTTAAGTGAGGTATATATTATATAATATACTATATATTATATATAGTAGCATATGTATAGTTTAATATATATCTAGTAGGTATATAAGTATATTATATATGTGGGATTAGTTATATGTCACGAATGAGATTTTTTGAATCTGCGGGATGGCGGATATTCGTGACCATCACTAATAATATATATATATAAGTATATATATAGGGACAATTATTAACTAAGTTGCTAGGTATATACTATAATACTATATATATATATATAAGTATATATATTTGATAACCATTTTTTATATTGTAAAGATAATATATTATTAATATTATATATTTACCATTTTTATTATATTGTTCAAAGTATAACTATACTATATATATATATATAATATATAGTATATATATATATGTATATACTATATATATTATATATGGTCATAACGTTATATATTTGATCCAAGCAGAAGAACGCGAGGATGATGATAATGAAGATTCAAAGTGATCTAACTGAAAAGAAGAAATAAATAAAGGATAAAGACATATCACTATATTTATAAATACATAGGGCTTATTATCAGTAGGGTGTAGTGAGTGGAGTGAGTTATTATATATATATGTATAGGTAATATATGTTAGGTGTAGATAATGAGTAATATATAGCGTTAAATTGAATTGTGATAAGAAAAATAGTGAGCAAACCGAGAGCGCCTGAAAACATATGTAGTATAATATATATATATAGAAATATATACTATAGATATATATAATAGTATAATAGTAGCGTAATATATATATATATGAGTATATATATATACTAGGTATACCTACTACTATATATATATATATATATATATATATATATATATATATAAGTATATATAGCTTATAAAATATATATTATTTATAGATATATATATTTACTATGATATGATAGTTATATAGTCATAGTAGTAACTATGTATATTAGTACTAATATAGTTATATCTATACTAATGATAATATATATACTATAAGGTATATATATATATAGTAATAGTATATAATATATATTATATATGATACCGGAGTATATGATCATCAAAATGATTTCTTATTTAGGTATAAAATAAATTATAATATACAAAATCATAAATATGTATAATTATCTCTAGTAGTACTATATATATATAGTATATAATATATAGTATATATGCATTTATATAGTATAAGTATATTATAATTCTATTATCAGTTTATTAATCTATATAGATATATATATATATAGTATAGTATAGTATATTATATCTATATATATACTATAGTGATATATATCATATATATATCATATATATATATATATATATACTATATATATATATATTATATATATATATATTATATATTATATATAGTATTATAATATATATATATATATATATATACTATATATATATTAATACTATTATATAATCTATATAATTACTATACTATATATATTGATATATATATATATATATATAATACTATATATATACGGAGATGGGCATCGTTACGATGAATTGGTTAGCGTTACCCGTTAATCGTTATTTGAGAGAAAAGGGTAGCGTCTTATCGTTACATCGTTAAAACATTTTAAAATTCTTTGAAGCGTTACAGTTACTCGTTACATGTAACGCCGTATAATGCAACGCTGTACTTTCGATCAGCTTTCGGGCTTAATAGTTTCACAGCCTTTGATACATGTTATATTACATATTTACTTGCTGAAGATTCCATCATTGGATTAATCTAACAGTTTTAAACTTTTTATTCGAAATCTTGCAAGTTTACAATTACTGTCATTGACCAAGTAATAGAAATTATACAAATTTTTTAAATTTTTAACTCTTATTTTCTAAAGTTTTCATATGTTAAAACTTAGTCGTGCAAAAATGATATACACTTTAATGAAAATTTAGTGATTACCAAATATATATACATATTAACATTTTTGTTTTAAATTTTATTAATAAACGTAGAAGTATTATCTCAATTGTGCGTCACTTTGAAACCCTAGCTAGCCATGCTTACTTTCTACAATTGCTTGATTATTCATTGGCTATGCGAAAACGTATTAAAGAGGAATAGAATATGTAATTACATATACTATAGATCACTCGACCTGGTATAGAAAATAAAAAACATTATATGGCCGAGTAATAAGTCATTGCTGGGAAAGTTAAACGTTAATTATTAAGAATCGTAAAAAGCAAGGTATAATGATGTATAATAATTAAACTATCCACGTTACCTAACATTACGTTACAATTAAATGATAATAATTTCAGTTAGACCATATAGAGCATAAAATAAAATTAAAAAAAAGAAAAACTTTCAATCAGTTCATTTAATAGTAACTTGATGAAATGAGTCCAGGGAAAGGTTAGTTAGAGATAATATTTAAGAATAAACAACTACAGCGTTTCTCAGACATATCTAATCAGATCATGTCTTGGATCTCTTTTGGAAGAACGAGGTGAATCGTGTCCGCAAAGCGAATACCCTAATATAACAATACCAGTGGCCAAATGTTTAAGTAGTGAATTTGTACGTGTGGAAACACCTTTATGTCACAGGGATACCTATTAGGGGACTCTAGGGATCTGTCGTTATTTCCGAGAAACTAAGCACATATTTAAGCAACTTCTATTCTAGTTCATCTATTATTTAAGGTGTACGCGCATAGGGTGATTGTAGGATGGCAAAAACTCGTATTCCAAAAGAGTCATCTGGATCTGCTACCTCGGCAAGCCCATATAATCCTTACTTCGTTATGCTCTTGAAGATGTATTTGCTTGAACCTCATCTGGTCGATGACAGCCACGATTAGACATTCCTGATACAAATTCCCTTATTTTCCTCGGTATTCATATCCCGGAAAGGTTTATGTCCGAGCCCATTTGATTTGCTGGCTTGTAGGCCTATAGAAAAGTGCTAGACACTGCGCGTGTTGGTTCAAGCCCTATGGCAAACTAAGGAAACTCCCGAAAAATCTATTCTCGAAACTCTAGGAAGCTAATGCTGTAAGAAAAGGATGATCAGTGGTCAAGAGAGAACGCCTATTAAGTGTTTGCAATTTTTAATATTCCTTAATCACTACAATATTGGAATGCAAAGTTCCATAAAAAACAGCTTTTATCACCTCTGTAGCCTACTCTAATGCAACGCAATGGTTGAAATACTAAAATGCACTCTTCACGAAATTCAATTTCAATGTCTTTGAAGCCAGGAGTGGCTGGATCATCAAATTCATAAGAACATTTGGCTCATGTTAATAAATCCTTTCGTTTTTACTAAAAACAAAAATTTTAGTTAAATGTTTTTACTACTTAGTTTAAATTTTTACAATGTTTGTAAAAATAAATTACTACGCCAAAGTAGAACTTCGTCATATATTTAATGTGGAAGGTAAGAAGATTTTATATAATGTCAACATTACATTCCTTTTTATTAGTGATAGTCATTGAAATTGTTGTATAAAATCTCCTTCTGATAAAGCTATTCTAGTGGAAAATATATCATATATATTATATATATTATAGTATAGGTAAAATAAGTATATATATATATAGTAATAGTATATAGATATAGTGGTATATATATATACCGTTATATATATCATATATATATATATGCTATTATTAAGAGGATATATATAATATTATATCGAATTATAGATTGTATTAGGTATATATATTTAAAGTAGATATATATAAGTAACCAAAGCAACGGTACTCTATAAGTATATATATACTATATTATGTACCAATATTTTAGAGTAAATAGAATAGATAATAAATTATATACTATAGTATATATATCATATCCAGGTGCTAGTGTTGAATAAAATTCGTAGCAATATCCAAATAAGCACTTGCATTTGCCTTTCTCATGACTTCAAATGTAAATTATCGTCGCATGAAAAGAAAATATATGAATCAATCATCTTTTTGTTCATTCCTTTTTGTTTTATTTAGTTTTATATTTAATACCACACTCCATCGTTACTTCATAACTAATCGGCTATGGTTTTGTCACCCAGTATGCATAGGGAAATTTAATTTAGCACAAACCTACGTAGAAATAATATTAAAGTTTTATTGTAACAAATATTGGAACTTTCTTAATCAATGCAGATTATAGACCTAAGTCTCACCCCGATAATCAATAACCTAGGGTGTTAACCGTTACCTACCTAATTTAAACTTAACCTAACCTAAACCTAACCCTACCTAAGCAACTAAAATCCTTAACCGGTGAAGCGCGTAGTGAGCCGTGCTGAAAACGTCACACAGCGCTTAAGTGCCTAATCGCTAACCTTAACTAAGGTGTGCCTAAACATACCTAAACCTAAAAATCTAACCCTGACTCTTATATTCAACATCGTTACGATAACAGGTAACTTAACCCTTCGTGAGCAGGGGGTAATCTAGAATTTAACAAATTAAACAGTAACTACTATTCATATGTTACGTCCACGTTTCAAAGTAGTTACGAACATTTGATATACAAGAAAGGTCTGACAGAAGTATTTAAGTTCCACTGTGATTAGTGTGTAAATGTCAATACCTAATGCTTATAAAGAAAACATAAATAACAAAAACTTAAAATCTTGAGCATCTATATCTAATTTAGCACCAATACAGCTTAATAATAAATTAATGATAATTCAGTTTGAAAAACCTAAAAATAAATAATAAATTAAAAAGGAAAAATGAACAGAAAGAATCGATCGAGCTAATTCACCGGGGAAACTAGAGTAATACTTGAAATAAGCTTTATCTTTCTCTTTTTCATAGGGTACATTTTACTTTTCATTATTAACATATAAACTTCTACGCAACAGAACGTAAGAAAAAAATCGTAACATTGACTCCGGAACATCTTTTATGCTGTAAGAGTAGAATGAACGCTGAACAGCGTTTTCAGGTCAATAAATATAATTCTCTCTAACTCTCTCTCTCTGCTTCTCTCCTCTCTCTCTTCTCTCTCTCGTCTCTCTCTCTCTCTCTCTCTCTCCGCAGGTGCGAGTCTCTCGTCTCTCTATTTTATATCTATAATATATAATATATTACAATAAAAACAAATTTTTCTAGTTGTATTTATTAAAAAAAAATAGTTATAATAGATTATGAGTACCGTCTTTGTTTGGTTATTTCCAGAATGAACTGTTGTTTAATGTTTTAAATCTATCTAGCCCTTAATTCTATATATAAATCAATATTACTATATATGAGGGCCCTTACTATATATATATATCAGTATTCAATTAGTTATATTGTATACATACTATATTATATCTTATATCCTTCAAACAATGGAAATTATATTAAAATAACGTATAACTTATTCTATCTTATAATATTTCATTAAAAGTATATATACCTATATATATATGATTATATATGTATATACCACCTTAAATCCGCAAATCGCGCTGTTTAGAAATATATACAATAAAAATATTACCCTTATGTAGATATATATCCCATATTATATTAAAGCATCTGGTGAAAATCGAACTTTACCCTGAATGGCTTTGTATTTTTTTATGTAATATAAATAGAAGAATGAGCATACCGGTTAATTGTGTTTATGACCTCTGCCGGTACCGCGGAGTCCAGATGTTTCGAACATGGTTTGTAAATTTTAGATTTTCTTACTGAAATTCAATGATTTAAAATGGGGGCCAGGCCTCTTGCAGGTTAATCCCCAATACTCCAGCAATTTTATGGGAAAATGAGAACCGGTGAAGGTGCTTTTAAAAAACTATCCGTCTCCGTAGCGGTTCTTTTTTGGCGGACTCCTTCATATACACAAATTAACTTAATAATGATGTAACCCTCTTTCAACGAACTAATCACTTCTCAATGTCTTTCCCATGACAGCTACAGTAAACTTCAAGGCAGTTGTCATCAAATCATAAGAATCCATTTTTATGTCTGTATTAGAAGGAAAGACGCTGCAAGCAGCTGTGTTTTTCGGCCAATAAAATATAATGCCCTCTCTCTCGGTCCTTCCCTCTCTCTCTCTTCTCGCTCTCTCGGTCTCTCTCTCACCAGTCTCTCCTACTCTCCCGTCTCATCAATCTCTCTTCGTCGGATCTCCTCATCGTCCTTCCATGCTCTTCTCTCTACTCAATCTCTCTCTCTGCTCTCTCGTCGGCTTCTACGGATAAATACTCCATAATCATGGAGTGAGTGAGCTACGCGCTAGCTATAGTTTAAGATACTAAAGTATTATGGTATTAAGATAAAATTCTTATATAATTTCTTACAAGAAATAAATCAAGTATAATTGGTATTTTAATGCATTTTATATTATATGCACTAAGTTCATGGACGTCTTCATACCGATAATTAAGCTTACGTATTAGCTATAAAATATGAATGTGGTATAAACATGGATTCATTAGCGTGTCATATATAAGGGGCTAAGAGTAAACCAGCGTCCGCCTTAAACAACCGTCAAAGCCGGAAGTTTGCAACCAAATAAGTTCAACCAGCATACATTTTGCAACATCCCGGAATTGGTTCGAACGCATTGACTGTAATCCAATGGGTTTAGGGATTTATACCATCAAGTCGATGACGACCTGGAATTTAAGGTCTGGAACGACTCGACCTGTTCCGACAGGTTCTGAGCGCTCGAGAGAGCGCTGAGCGTTAAGGACATTCAAGCACACATGTACGATGCGGGACCTTCTACTATAATCATCTCTATATAGGTGAACAGTCGTATATAATGATATCATATGTCCTAAGGAAGTGAGTTTAATAAGTCTGCAGTAAGTTATATAATGTCGATATAGCCATCCGGTAAGAGGATTCCAGAGTCAGCAGACGGTGTTGTGCAGTGCTCGGAGGTGTCGTGTCGGATGTCATACAGACTCATGATAGAAGATGGTCACTAGACACCCCGGAGGGGGTCCCCTCCTGAAAAAACAAGAAGAAATGCCATGGGAACTTAAAAAATGCAAAACCGAGGCAGGAAACGAGAAGCAATTGGTAGGATCGTAGAAGAAGAAAGGAGAAGAAAGGATGAGGAACAGAAAAGCAAAGGCGAGAAGCGAAAGGAAGTGACAAACGTTACCAGAATCGAGAGAAAGAGGAAAGTTAGCGCACGGAAGTGATTCATGGAGTCCGCCGTTCCTACCACTGACTCAACCGAGGTTTGGGAGCTCCGGCTGCGGGTGGCAAGTCCCAAAGGGTAAGACCGTAGTTCAGATAAACATTCAGTGTTCCAATAATAGCAACTTCCAGTGCATACTAGTTGCACGACCCTAAGCCTGTCTTCTGTTCTATCATGTACATAATCATTCCAACGATCCCACTCTGGCGACTGTGCAGCGTGTGCTTAGCAACCACCACAGACCTACCACCCGTCCTGTTCTTAAATCCGTTGGGATTACAGCCTGACAAATTTCTCTACTTTTTCAAATTATTATCTTACGCTATTTCTTTTTATAAAAACGAATCAACGTAAAAAATTTATATTGTTTAAGCTATTTGTATCTTTATAAGTTTCATCTTTATAAGTTTTATAAGTTCATTACATTTTATTTCCTTTGTTTTGCTTCAATTTGAATGATTTTCTAAGAGTGGTACCCTTGTTTTTTAGAAAATTATATTATATTTATATTATCCGACACCTTTTTAAAAGAAAAATTTTACCTGGGCTTTTCGATGTGTTTCGGCCCTAACGTCGATGAGAGAGAATGTGGCATTTTTTACCACGTGTGTACTCCCCTCCACAAGCATAGGATAATCTAGTAAATCAGTGTAAGTCAAACTGGGGGGTGGGGGCCCTCCAAGTCATCCTCTGCTACTGCCATTCCTGACGTGCATCTACTTACTCGTGATTGAGTAATCACACGTCAGTATCCTTTTTATCCGTACAAAGATATATTTGTTATGATCCTTGCCATATACATAGCCGCTCACACCACAGTAAATCAGTAAATCAGTTAAAATCGAACAACCCACTCCTTCTACCCTTCTCCTCTCACCCTCTATTGAACTGGGATTTGGATAGGCTGATTGAAAGTTCAAACTTCCATAAATTTTGTATGCTCAGCTCCCGAAAGCCGAAATTAATAAAAATAAACACCAAAAACTTTGAGTCATTTCCACCTTTCTCTGTATTATTCTCGCTGTAAAACCATCTTTTGATTTATTTACCGCTACAATTGAATGATAGTGCTGCACTTTCTTGGTTTTTTATAACGTAAAACCTAAATTAGCCACTTTGTGTGTTACATAAACCCCTTTAAAGCAGCGTTCGAAAAACTCGCATCTAAAAGGGCTAAATCTATTGCAATAAGAATCCAAACCAGCAACGCAGCCTCGATGGCGCATAACTGTCTTTCCCACGCGCCCTTACTCATGCGCCATCCGATGACTCACAGTAGGGTTGATCTCTCATGTGAACCGGGTGTGCAGTCCAGATACTAGTCTTCTTACTGCTCATTAGCGTATTGTGGCCGCGTCAGAAACACGGGGAACTTGGCGGGTGTACCCGAACATAGCCCATCAAACATAAAACAACCACAAAAACTTTTATATAATATTTTTGTCTCAGTAACGTTTGCTTAAAACATTTTTGATTTTACATAAGAGACAATTGTACCTCTCTTTTAGTTCAATTATACACCTTCCTAACGAACAAAACTAGCTCTGTGGTGCATATTTTTACCTCATACCACCCTTTAAAGCACCGGAGGCTAGTAACCAATCAAAGTAAACCTCAGCTACCAATACAAACTGTGACCACAGCCCAGCCCTCGCTAGGGCCAAATCCACATGATGCTAGTGTGAATCAATATTGCATTCAATATCGTACGTTTTTTCTTTTTTGTGTCTGTGAATCAACATAACACAAAGAACGTTTATTTTTTAACTTCTTACCTGGTTTTGGTTTCTTTAACCATGCATCTCTTGACCTTTACGGCCTTTAATTTACCTCTATAAGTAATGTTATAATCTACTTTCATGAGTTTATCCCTAACTTTACTTGAACATTCCTAGCTAATCTTTTACATACCTATACCAGAAGCTGAGCGTGAGGAAATCAGTGTGAGGAATCGGAACTGCGACCTCCATAACCCTCTCACCACCGAGTACTTATCAATCTAGATGCTCAAAATTGACTCTAGTCCTCGCCACCTTCCTGGTTGATTCAAGTCATAAGATCTTTGTATCAGCAATAAGCACAAAGAGCCAACGTCTCTTATTTACTTTTATTTGTGTGTTCCGCTTTCTTTAAAACATTTTATTCTTGTTCTACTAGAAACTATATTATTCAATTCTGATGGATTTATGAATTTAAAAATTTGACATTTTAATCACCTATAAAGGCGAGTAAATCAGTTAAATCATGACCTGAGTAGAATGCAAAACTAACCCTCCATTTTACCCTTCATCGGTAAAAAATCGTATGCCTATTTAGATACTATTTGATTTCTAACCTTGAATCTATATTGTACTCCCTTATTGACCTCATATTCCCGATCTATTGAATCTATTAGTATCTAACCTATAGATCTCCCATATCATTATTTCCTGAACTATTAACATAACACAAAAATCCTTATTTATTAATTCTTCCCTGTTTTGATGATATTTCTTGTAAACATCTTTTCCGGTCCTTCGCTTACATTCCTGCTGTGTCAATAGGACTCATAGTATTAAGATACTTCAATAACAAACTTTGCGCATTCCTTTACGATTAAACCTCCATAAAGACAAAAGAATAATAACATCAGTAAATCGTTAAAAACTCAATGTGTGCAGGTACTCATCCAAGCTACCCTTAAACACTACCCTATCCTCATAGTTGATCTTTCCCAACTTGATCATAATTGATCTATTGATCTCATCATATTTTGTATAATAACATTAAAGATATATTCTTTTGTGTTACTGAGTTTGTGTGTTGAATGTTGCGTTTGTGTTCTCGAATTATAATGTATAGAGACGATTGATTGTTACATAAAAGTCGTTTTTTTTTGTTGATAAGGTGTTGTTATTGATTGTTGTTGATAAAGTTATTGTTAATGTTGCTGTTGGTTGATGATGATTGTCGATTGTTGTCTAGTTGTTGCAGTTGTTGATACGTTGTTGTTATTAGAACTGGTTGTTGTTGTTTGATGGTGATTTATTGTTGATTGTTGATGATAATTTTGTTCGGACGATGTTCATGTTGTTGATAATAATATTATTGGGGGTGTTGTTGTTGTTGTTTTGTGTTGTTTTTGCTCGCTGTTTAGTGCATAGTTTTGCAGTTGTTGATGGTTGTTTGCTGTTTGAAATGGTTAGTGTAATGCTGTGGCCGTTGTTGAAAGAGTGTTTGTTGTTGATTATTATTCGGTTTCCGATTGTCGAGTCTGGTGGGGCAATTCATACCTGCGTGAGGACCTTTACAAAAAGGGCTCTTACGGTTGTATTGTGAAGAAGAGTTCTGCTGAAAACTTACCCCATAAGATCTACATTCATTCCTGATGTGTCCCCTCTTCTTACAATAGGAGCATATTCCAAGGTACTTATAACAATCATCCATGATGTGACCCTGGATGTCGCAATGATGATGCATAATCACACCCAGATGACTCCTAATCATTCGTTGAACTTATTGAACTTTTGTTACTGTTGAATTTCCATTAGAGTTCCGAAATTGTCTTCCTCTATTCCCGTTATTTTGATTAAATCCATTTAAATATTTATTGTCTGAGCAGCTTAGGCTTTAACTATCGGTCCGGTATGATTGTCTGTTATTGGTTCCGATATTTCTACATTTCTATTTACATTTCTAGTTCCAATTGAGTTGTTGAATCCAAGATTACTTGATTCATGTTGCCGAGATTGAGGATTTTCCTTCTCATTATTTAAAACATCAGCCAACTCGGTTTCAAATATCATATTTGTAGGTTCATAAGACAAATTCTGTGGTTTTGTTTTAAGTGTTCTCGGGTGTGTTAACTTCTGTGCAGGAAGTAAGTGTTTGCAACGATACTTTCCTTTACCAAGAACTCAAGTAACTATTATTTATTCCGCCAACATGTGTACGATTTTTCCCACGGTACTCGAGTTATCAGTGTCATCCTAATTTCAAAATAAATTAGATTGATGAATAAATTTTTTTTCTCCACAATCAGGTGGGCAAACTAAGAAGAAAGCTTCCCTAAGAAGTTATGCTCTCCACGAATATCTCCATTCTTCGTTATGCTTTAGAACGCTATTGTTCGAGAGTCGTAACGCGAAATCCTAATCTATTTCACCTTTTGTAATACGGGACGGAGGTGAATACGCCTTAATCATACTGAACTTTCCTTTTTTCTTTCTGGTGAAACCATTTAACCAAAGTCGTTTTTACTGAGTAATAATTACGATCATTGTTGGTTTAGGGACATTAGTATTGTTGAAGAAGATCACTTCCAAATGTTTCAAAATGATGTTGGCATTGTTGTGGGGACTTCGGATAGTTGTGAGAACAATATGCCTCGAAATGCGTTAGATACTGAATTAGATCTTGGTCGGCTTCGTATCTGTATTTGCCGGGATCCAAGACTTTTACTTTTTGTGAATTTTTCATGAACTCAGTGAGTAACAAAATTGCTTGCATTAACAAGGTGATCTGTTGTTGCATAGTGGTAGGTTGAGATGGTTGAGACAGCGGAAGAACAAAACTAGGATCAGGTGGATTCCTTCCCATATTATCATTCATTCTATCATGGTTATTAGAAAAATTTGGTTCAGTTAACCTGGGAGTAGACCAAATCTGATCTCCGTGTGATACTGAAGTTTCCACTACCGTGGAGCTACTACTACCTATTGGTTCTCTATTATTTCCTCTATTTACATTACTATTTACATTAAACTTCGGCTTACTTTCTGGAATACTCTGTACATAATATTTACTAGCACGGAACTGTCTATCTGCATCCGCATCTAATGATCTCCGTCGAAGACGGCTTTGTGCGTTGGGTGCTATTATATTAGAAGGTTCATATGCCAAAGCTTGAGCTTGTTGCATATGCCCTAAATGACCTTTTAAACCATTGAGTACTTTGTTAACGTGACTGGCAAGAACAACCTCTTCCCCTGAAGGTGTTATGGTTACTGGTGGTTTTTGCAAAAGAGACTCAAAAGGTTCAAGCTCAGTTGCTACAAACTGTGCTAAGTGCTCTTGAGTTTCTTGATCAATATTGGTAGCCATGATGTCTACCTCTAATAAATATTTCGTGACCAAATGTGCTACAATAATACACAACCAATTAATTCTTAAACTTTATAATTATAAAGCTAAATGTAAATTTAAGCAGAAAAGAAAAAATATAAAATATCGATTACACAATGTTACAAAAAAAGATTTTTTTTTGTTTCTTCTGATTTTTTTATTGTTTTTTATTCAGTTTTCCATGCAGATTCCAAAAAGGTTTATTTTTTTCTATCATTGACTATTTTTACCTTTTACAGCACTGCGGGAAGTAATTTGGCATCTCATTTTGTATGGTGGTTACCGTTACCAAAAAAATTTTTTTTTCTCCCGATTTTTTTATTGTTTTTTAATCAGGTTTTTAATCGTAACACAAAAACGGTCGATGCTAGAGAAAAACTAAAATCATATTTGAAATCTGCATAAGAAACTGAATAAAAAACAATAAAAAAATCAGAAGAAACCAAAAAAATTCCTTTTTGGTAACTGGTAACGACAAAAGAATATGTTATGATAATAAAAATCTGAGGGTGCCGTAGCACAACAAGGTTCTATGGCAGAGGAAAAAAAAACCATATTTGGAATCTGTAAAATTTGCACAACGAATAAAAAACCGAAAAGACAAAAATCAGAACAAACATTTCTCTTTTAACATTGTGTTATCAAGGGATGAAACGCTTGGTTTCGAAATTCCTAGGTTACCTAATAAACTTCAGAGCTATGTTAATGCAATTCCTATCTAAAAAGTTTTTGGTCTAATTACAAGAATCTGGATTGACTTTCAAAGACAAAGAAGGCAAAGCAAGGTCAACTCAAAAATTATACGCCATAAAAATATCATATCATGTATATCAATAGAAGATTATTTACAATGAATTATTTATTACAGAAGAATTACACTGGTTCTTTTACTTAATTCGAAAAAATAGATGATAAACCCAACCTGAACTACAGTCGGTTCAGGATTGCAGGATCAAAACAAAAATCGAATCCGAATAAATTGCAGGGTAGATAATAAAGTCAATTTCATGCATGTATGCATGCAACAAGGCACAACCCTAACAATCTATATGGTTCAAGACAGTCGATGAGTTAAATTCAGATAGATGGATCAGGCACAACCCGAACAGTCCCTGTTCGGGCGCCACTTAAATTAACGGTATGTAAGGGAAGGTCGGTGTTCAATCTCTTATGTGGTTTTTATTCAAGCAGGAACTTAATCATAAACATGGAGGGAGATTATCTCTGACAAGCGCGTGCCCCCGAAGAGTTTGACTGACCACCTAACACGTCAATTCAAGACCAAATGGCCTTCCTTTGGAAAAGTCTTGACGTAAGATCCGTAAGAAAGATGAAATTAATTCTAGAACAGGCGGAGCTGTTTAATTTCCCCTCCGTGGCCACCGGATAATGTAGAACTTAGGGTTTCGTCCAACGCGGGTTATCACAGGGACTGCTCGTGTACCTTAGTCTCATGCTAACTGTCCGAAAGATAAAGACCGAGACGATGAGAAGATTATCAGTGAAAACAGGAACCATAAATGATTGACAAAGATAGAACAGATGATAGCAGCGAATATGTCGATGGTTATGAAGTTCTTTGAAGATATTTGGACAAAGAAAACAAATGACGCGAAGAGAATAAAATACTTGAACCACATAAAATACATACAAACAAAGAATATTAATTAATGAAATAATGAACACAGCGGATAATGAGAAGAGGATACTTCTTACTTTTATTTAAAGTAACGTAGAGACTCAATTTCATATATTTACAAAAATACAAAAAACTATTATTAAATCATTAAATCGTTCATCAATTAAGTGTTTCGGGAATTAGAAAAATTCCAGAATCTTGTCTATGAAGTTATGAAATGATGAAAAACAATAAGTCGAAATTTCAATTATTTAGAGTATTTGAAGCAGCGTTTCTCCATTCCCAAATACGAAACATTTATAACTTATTTCGAAAAATTGTTGGTATTTAAGATGTAATTCAACTAGTTCCTGTCTTATCTTTATGTCTTCTATACAGCTTGATGAATTCCGAACCCATAAGGATATAATCCCCAGTACCGACAAACACCAAGTTCAAGGTTAGATTGTTCGATGGACAAACAACCCAAAACTAAATATATTGATCCCAGTTGACTGTAAAGATTTACCTATGTCCATCTAAAGGAAATTCCCACTATAAAGATTCCAACCAAAACACAAAAAAAAACAAACACAAAAACCTGTGGGATGAGAAACCACAGTTAACTAATATTATAAAATAACCAATTAATTTTACTCTAATGAAAATATTATGTTCAAATTGAATCTAAAAATAAATACAGATATTCATGAATCTAGGATTTTAGATAAGCTAATAAAATAATTTATGACACAATTATTACATAGATATAAGGAATTATACTAAACGTACCCTAGCAAATGATGTTTGTCTGAGAGGGTTTTAATGTCTGTAGGTTTGATAAATCACCTAAAAGACATAAAACCACTATGAGCATATATTGATTAATAATTAACATTATATAATACTTATAACATCATTGCATAATTCAAATAAACTATCCAAAGTTCTTTTCTAACACATTATTGTTCATACCTTTAAAGATTCTTCAATTAACACAAACAATTGGTATTCTTAGATATTATAGGAGTCAAGTCTGCTGCTAATGTTCCAAGAAATACATATAAAAATTTCAACTAATCATAAATGTGACTGAAAAAATAGATAAACCAATAGTGTAAATCCGCATTAAAACAAACTTAGATATGACACATCTTCATGCACACTTAATGCCTAAACATTTGTATAGGCATGCATCTGTGTGCATGTATGTAAGAACATAAAATAAATGAAATATCCTAATCCTAATAAAATAAAATAATTCTTTCATCATTCTATCCATATATACAAATTAAAAGACCATGGTGACAATACACCCCAGCTTCACTCTTCTATTAAAATTAGATCATTCACTCTCCACTCCACTCCATTTATTCTTACACATACACTTCACTACACTCCATTTATTCTTACACACACTTCACTCTCCACTCCATTTATTCTTGCACACACTTTACTACACCATTTATTCTTACACACACACACTTCACTACACTCCATTTATTCTTACACACACTTCACTACACTCCATTTATTCTTACATACACTTCACTCTCCACTCCTTTTATTCTTGCACACACTTTACTACACCATTTATTCTTACACACACACTTCACTACACTCCATTTATTCTTGCACACACTTCACTACACTCCATTTATTCTTACACACACTTCACTCTCCACTTCATTTATTCTTACACACACTTCACTACACTCCATTTATTCTTACACACACACTTCACTATCGACATACATGCTTTCGATTCCATTCAGAAGCTTTATTCACCAACACCTCGTATCATTAACAACACCCACCTGCCACAGAGCTTCCTTTAATATTCCTACGCCCTTTGTTCTTTAACAATCAGTTCCTCAGTCACTTAACGTACTCTTTCAACCAAAATATCAGCATATATATATATATATATATATTATATATATATGAGCTATTACATAATAAAATTTAATATTTCATTGCAAAGTAAATATGCATATATTATATTTTATATATATTATTTATTTATTATATTTAAATCATAACTATTGCATTTACGCTACGTATATTATTACGATAATTTATCATATAATCGGGAATTTGATCACTGAAATTTATCATCTCTGATCTCTTATATATAAATATAGGTTTATGTTAGTATAGGAAAAGATAGGTAATGAAGAGAAATTGATATTGGTTATTGATAGTGCATTAAAACGGGAATAAGTATAATAGACTGATAAGTAAAAGTGTATGTTGTCTCTAAGTATATTCCATCTGATACTTTAGTGCATACTTTATTACTGGGTCAAGGTTGTCTTAATACAGTGATTAGTACATATAAGGTAATATTGGGTAATCTGAGTAAATTAAGCTACATGGATATAACGTGATATAGGAGGAATGTAATTCTATTAGTATTTCAAATATGATAAACTCATATGCGAGTATGTAGAGAAATAAACGTTAAAGAGGGGAGTAAGCTGGTGAAGTAAACGGATAATAAAATAATATATAATGGATAGGTTATGCAAGAAAGAAGGGGATAAAGAAGAATGTAGTATATAATAATATAGTGTAAACAGAGAATTAGATACATTAAGGATTATAAGGTCAAATGAAGGATATATAATTTATATATAGTCATTTGTAATGATATCAAGGAAGTTAACAAGATACGATATATATATAATAGTATTATATAATTATATATATAGTGACAAGTGGATGCTCTCACGTGCAGTATTCTTAATACATCGGAATGTTAGTGGAAATGTATATAATATATCCGTTTATATAATACTGCTATAAATAAATGAGAGGTATATTACTAGTATGTAATACTCATAAACATAGAAGATATAATAATATATAATTAATATATATAAAATCCAGATTATATTATTCTTAGTAGTAACCGTTTTTAATTAAGTGTCTTCATGGAATCTATGATATTATATGATATACTATGGACATTAAATTAAGCTATATAGTATTATATTATATATTATATAAAAGTATTCGTACAAAAATAGGCCTAGAATAAAAGCTAAGCTCGAGCGGAATTTATAGGTGATATCTATTAAGAATCTTAATTATAATGTGAAGGCAATTATTATGAGAGATACTAAGTAACGTTATGAAGAAGATTAAGTCGAGGCTGATATATAAAAGTGAAGTTAGAAGAATCATTAGGG
The DNA here is from genome assembly GCA_015478945.1 of Trachelipus rathkii. NCBI lineage: Eukaryota > Metazoa > Arthropoda > Malacostraca > Isopoda > Trachelipodidae > Trachelipus > Trachelipus rathkii. The sequence goes on along the minus strand of JABUQX010016865.1, from coordinate 54,954 downwards.
AAGTGGAACACTTAGTTTATTGTAGAATTATAGAGCTCGAGAGGAATTAAGAGATGAAACCATAGTTTCTAAAAGATGGATATTGAAGGGCAGTTACAGTTATGTAAAAAATAAGAATTAGGAAAGAAGGAGGGTGATTGAGAGAGAGAATGAGATTAGGGATATCAGAGACAGAAGGATTGAGATATATATAATATACAACAGAAAGGATAACCATAATGGAGCAGGAGAGAATTGGGATGTAGTGACGCTGGTCAGGCCGGATGAGTTTATAAACGAAAGGCAAGACTACTTAGGGAAAGATAAGAGGAAGGGAGAGATAAACTGATACATACTCTCGCACAAGACATTGATGTGTATGGTAGGAGAAAATATGAATTAGCTGAGGCAGGCTTGAAGATTAGAAGTATACACTAGACCGTTAGATAGGCTTATACGCACTAGACCTAACAGGGAATATATAATTGATAGGTACAAAAATATATATAATAATTTATAAAAATAAATTAGAATTAATATGATAATAATTAACATTATATATCATATATATATATATTATATATAAATATTAGAAAGATATGATAGTATAATTTATAATTTAATATTTATAATATTAATTATAATGACGTTTGATCGTATTCAGGCCTTATATTGTCAACTTACAATACCTTAGTCAATAGACTAGTGGAGTGCAATAAAATGACTCAAATAAATTATAAATGTATAATAAATATAAGCCTAATATGATAATTTAACAAATATATGAAATATTATTATGAATATATATATATATTATTAGTATATATAATATATATATATTATATATAAATAATATAATATATGAATATAGAGATTTAAATAATATTATTATAATGTATTATATTTAATAGTAATATATGATAGATATTATAATATTATTATAGATAACAATCGATACCGACCATGCCCTCCGCGTCCTTCATTCTCGCGATCGTACCCGACACCTCGAACATGTTGCGGAGATGTAACGATTACAGTCGATGCTCTAGGCTCTAGACTGGGACACATACAACTTCTTGAACCAAGGTTAGTATGATTCTAGGGAGAAAGAAGTTTGGGCTTCAGTTGTTGAAGAGCGGATGGAGTATTCTTAGTCATTCTAACTCATTTTCGCCGTAACAATCATAGCCTCGAATATAGTGAGATTTCACGATAGTGCACCAAAAACTGTCTCGAGTCAATTTTGCGTGGCCTCATGTATGTGTTATGTTCTTTTTAGCATTCATAATATTTGTTCCCTTTGTGACAAATATATAATTCTAAGTGGGATGCGACTTCAGGACATAGTATATTTTATAGAGAAAAAAGAGGAGGTGAGGAAAAATGTTATCCTTGAAGAAAAAATTCTTTGAAAATATTATTAATCTATAAATCTTATAAATAATAATATAATCATAAACTCAGTCTGAATACTGTGTATAATTATAAGTAGTATTACTTTCTTATAATACCTTGCTCGAAGAATAACATAGACCCACTCATAATATATTTATTATAATAACAGTAAATACTTTTATCATATTTATATGTGCAGGCTTGGCTCCATACCCATCAGAATCTAATGAACGTGATTATGTTTTTTACATATGTGCATGACAATTGATAAAGATTCATCAGCTTCTCCGCATACTCGGAGCATCCGCAATATTATTGTTGAAAGAATCTCGACATACGTTCCACAATACTCGCCAGCTTTGACTGTCATGCCGATAGGTGGACGATATCTTTGGTGGCAAACGTGCTCTTATAAAGGAAATTTTTGATAAGATGAAGAAAACTCCGAAAGTACTTGCTACCTGAAAACGCAAATTTTTTAAGGAGGAGAACTGGTAGGGATTCGGATGGTATTATCCTTTTTAAGAATCAAAGGTGTAAATCTCATATTCCAGTCGCGTTGTCCTGTAGATAAATTTGTTTCAATAATGATGATCCGGATCTGCATATATCTGTCCTTACTAGTCAGTATTACTATAATCAATTTGAAAGAAAGATGGGTCTCAAAAGAAATGACAAGATCAACGGTCAACTGAATATTAGGCAGGACGATAGCTGCAATTTTCTAAAAATTCACGCGCGCATTTATTTTGAAAACTCTTCGTTGGTGCTTTCGGCTAACTGTAACGCTCGCACAAGTTTGTAATGCTTGCACAACGCTACGAAACGCAGTGTTTATGAAGCCACCACTCCGTCAAACACAATGGACAAGATCATAAAGGAACATAGTGATTAAAGATAAGATTACTAGGAATATTTGAAACAACGTCTGCTAGACCTATTAAATTAGAAGTGAGAAAAAAGTTTCGCCACAATTTAAAAATCTTGGTTTTCCTGGGGAATAGATATTATTACGACCTTTTTCATATCTGTTTCATTAAACATAACTGTTACTTAATAATGGTTTTCCATTATAAAGGCTAATAGTATACTTTCGCCAATAGATTCACTTATAATAATACTTCGATAAAGAGCTCATATGTTTAATCGTCACTTCAGCTAGGTTGTATGAGCATGTTTTTGGCAGAAAGTTTGTCAGGCGTTTTATGAAGTCCACAGTTGTATTCGAATAAAATACGAGCACAGTAATGAAAAGAAAAAAGCAAAATCTACAAACCAACACCTACTAGAAGTAAATTCAAAAATAACAAAATTCACTCGGAAGAATTTTCGACTCAGTCCAAGTTTAGGATGAAAGAAATACCTACGCATTATTAACAAAAGATGATTGTAGTGTCATATAGACCTCGAACTTATCCTTATCACCAAGAAAAGAACGACTAGAGTGTGGAGTTGATCTATCATTGGGAGGATATATTCTAAGCAAAATGTTTACCCAATAAGATAAACTTACAAAAACTACTTGGCTGTCTGCCCAAACAAGCACGTTCACACTGAAGAGTTATTTAGTAATGCTGTTGATGGGTCTAATAATATGATAAAAATGGGAAATAGACTCTCAGCAGAAAAGGCAGAAATTTAATGTTCCTCACACAACTTAATATTTGATTAATACTAGTGCAAAAGCTATATAATCCATTTAAATATATATAATATATTATATATAATATAATTATATTATATATATATATAAATAATAATTATATATATATATAATATATATATATATATATATATAGAGATATATTATATATATAATAAAAAAAGTCGGAGGTTGGGGAAAGATGTAGCAAAACATTAAATATTATATATATATATTATATATATAATAATATATAATATATTAAATTAGGATAAATATATATATAATATATAATATTATATATATATAGAATCAACATCCGCACCCACATCGCGGATTGGTTTTAAAATCAACATGGCGCATCGCAGCGCACGGATGCGAAAAAAATGACATCTGCTGCGATCACTATATATATATATATATATATAATATATATATATATATATATATATATATATATATAATATATATATATATAATATATATATATTATAATATATATATATATATATATATATATATAGGGCGATACATAGGGTAGAGGTAGGTAGCTCCTACCCATTATTTTTGAGTCTTTTTAATAAAATAATTTAAATGGTTAAGTAAATAAATTATTTACAATTTTTATTTGAAAGTGAAAAGAACTTGATTTTATAATAATTAAAAGAAAATAACTTACTTTATCATACAATACTAGATAATTAATTCATTTTGGAAATTTTTCTCCTACTCTTTCTTAGAAGTAAATTCCAAGCTATGGGCGTACATAGATCTTCATATTTCATATAAAAAATATAATTGATAGAAAGAGTCATACCTTGCTGTACGAGCGAAAAAAATACGAAAAAATTCGCTGGTACGAAATTTTCGTTCACCCAGTGAATCGCAGCGAAAAATGTGAAAGAATTTTGAATCTATCTCTCTCTCTCTCTCTCTCATATATGATATTATATATATATTATATATATATATATATATATATATATATACTATATTATATTATATATATAAATATATATATATATATATATATATTTATTATTATATTATATATGTTTAATATTCTTAATATATATTATATATATATATATTATATATATAATATATATATACGTATACTATATAATATAATATTATATATATATATTATATATATGTATTCTATATATAGTATACAGTATATATATATATATTAGTAATATATATATATATATATATAATATATATATATATAATATATATATATATATATATATATATATATATATATATATATATAATATATATATATATACGAATAAGTTTCTCTACGTGTCAAAGCATGCAACAATAGAATAAACATTAAAACCTAATGCACCGAAATTGTTGGTTATTAAATAAAAATTCTTTATTACATTACTTAAGTGATATTTACCTTTATTAATTAAAATAATAATATGATTATTTGAAGCTAATGTAGATTTATTTTGAAAAATAGCTTTAAAAGCTTATCTAAGGAAAAACAACTTAATTTTAAAAAATCTGAAGACCTACATTTCTTAATTTCCAAATAAACATCCAAAGCAATAATGTTCTGTATATATATATATATAATATATATATATATAATAATATAATATTATTAAATATATATATATATATTTAATATTTATATTATATATATATACATATATATATATTATGTAATAAAGTGAAATTAAAAACTTCAAGGCTGATCTGTTATTTTATTAATAATATATAATATTAATAATAGTATATAATATTATATATATATATATATATATATATATATATATATATATATATATTATATAATATATATATATATATATATATGTATATATATATAAATTTTTTTCACGAAATCATTTGAGAAGAAGTTAGTATTCTTTTTCGATTAGAGTATAAGTCTGCGGAGTATATATCATTGTTTTCATTTGAATATATAATATCTGTAATATAAACTGACATTACAGATATGGCATCTTTAATGAGTGTAATATAAAAAAATTATTTATATATATTGGGCAGGACTTAATCAAGGAGGGGGTGTTGCACACCACAGATATTCATCAACTAACGTAAATCGATTAATATATTTATAGTATTAATATAGTATTATATATATATATACTATATATAGTCTATATATATATATATACTATATATGAAGTGTAAGTCTAACTCTATATATTTATCTAGTATTTAACATATAATATATATTAATTTCTATACCAGCTCTTCTCAAGCTGTGCAGAATAGGAAATTCGATTATTTTATTATTAATTCTAACTCGACGCGGAAATGTCGTCGTGTTGCATAAAAATTTTCTGTGAAGGCTGAAGATTAGTCGATATAAACCATATATGTGTGCTGTATAAAGTGACTTGCCCGTGAATTTGTGTGGGAAGCCATAATTCTATTTTGGTATCTCAGCAGCGTTCAAATTTGAAGTTGTAATATTAGATTGTTGCAAGATGGTGTGTGTTGATGATACGCTAGTGCGTGCAGAGCACATTACATCTCTCTCACATCTCTCTCTCTGCAATATTAGTCTACTAATTATACATTTTGGTATTCGGATAAGGAAAAGGTAATCCTTGCATTTAGAATGTTAAACAACACCATTGACTCATTGCGCAATTGTTAACACCATTGAATATTTATATTTAATATATATATATATATTATATATATATATAAATATATATATTATATATATATAATATATATATTATATACTATATAGATATTATAATATATATAATTATATATATATATATATAAATATATAATATATATTATAGATGGCTGTGGATAAATTTTATACAATAAGTTAAAAACATTAAAAACATCCGCTAATATTCTTTTTCAACATTGTTGTCACGCGGACCTGAATTTTCTATAAATTTTTCTAATTTGGAGACAATAATCCTATTCATCTCTTATAAACAGAATTTTTTAGAAACTACTGTGCCTCCCTTTCGTAAACCTGAGATGTAAATGGTTTTTTAGTATTTGCAAATATCTTTCTAATCACCTTATGTTGTGCTCATATATATATTAATATAATTATATAATATATATTTAAATTATATATATATAATACAAATAGTATGTATATAATATATTATATATATATATATAGCTATCAGCTACATATATATATTTATATATATATATATACTATATTATATATTAAATATATTTATATACTGCTATTTATTATAATTATATGATATATATATTATATATATATATTATATATATATATATATATATTATATATATATATATATATATATATATATATATATTATTATATATATATATATATATAATATATATATATATTATATATATACTTTAGTACGTATACCTATATATTATATTATAAGATATGATTATATAAGTATAAGATACGTTGTGAATATTTATAAAGTCGTGATTAATATATTGAATGATATAGTATAAACAGCTAATATATGATAAGTGTGAATAATAACGTAGAGTAGGTGACTATATATAAAAGTTTACGCGAGGTATTTTGTCTCTCTTTGTAGATGTTAATATTGCGAGTCTTTCCTTCTTACTAACTAAGATTATCAGTACGCTTTCTGCCATTCTCCGAGAAGCGATGGTTCAACCCTTTTGCCGGCTACTCTGAGACATATACGGACAAGAAAAAAATGCGTCAATGTGGAGATTTCTCATATGAATAGTTATGTACAAAATTAACTTTGCGCAATAGATGCTATTACACTGTATTTTATTTCCCACACACATCACTAAAAACATGGACAACACACAAGAGGTGTGTCTCGAAAGCAAGTTTACTGATGTCATTGAAATAACCGTCAAGGCATAACAGCTAAAGAGACGTCTCTGGCTTATATATAATGGACACACCAGATTAACTGGATTGGTTGAGTATTTTTGAGTTATCGCTCTCAGAGTGCTGGTGTTGACAATGCAAGGAAATACTGAGCAAAGGTACGAGATCAAATTTTTGCGTTAAACTCGGCAAATCTGCCACCAAAACATTGCATTTGAAGAGTACTATGTCGTTACAATATCAAGAACAATGGTGTCAAGGTGACACAAAGCTTTTAAAGAAGGTCGAGAAGATGTATAAGACAAACATTGATCTGGACGGCCAAACTCGACAACATCCTGGAACAATGAGGAATTGGTACGACCTCTGATGGCACAAGATCATCATTTATACCTTCGAATGATTGCAGAGGTAACGGGCTTGGGTAAAACCTCGGTGCACGTAATTCTAACAAGATTAGTGAACAGATGGTGCCCAAAAGAGAGCAAAAAGAAAACCGGTTGCGAATCTGTCAGGATGTACTGGAACGTCTCAGATTGGAGACAAATTTCCTTGACAAATTCATAACAGAAGATGAAGCATGGGTTATCGAGTACAATTCAGAGACAAACCTGCAAAGTCAAGAGTGGCACACGAAATATTTCCCTCGCCCAAAGAGAGCACGCATAAGCAGATTACAGGTGATAACGTTGGTTATCGTTTTATCGCCAGTCGTGTTTTTGTCCACAAAGAATTTTTACCTCCAGGACTGACAGTTAATATCGTTGCCTACATGAACATTTTAAAACAACTCCACAGATGGGTCCTACGAGTTCGAGCGGACATTGCAGGCGATTGAGTACTTCTCCACGACAACGCGCCAGCACACATGCCACTACTAATCAGAGTTTCTGGCAAAGAAGAATATTCATACACTTCCACATCTTCTATACAGCCCATATTTCTCTCTCTTTTTTTCTCTCTCTCTCTCATATGATTCTTGCAAAGATGGTCAACCTGCCTGGATTCGAAACTACGTCCACGGTGGCTAGAATTTCTAAATGCGTTGAGACCAAAATATTCTTATAAGGGATATAATTCATTGCTGTAATATTTTTTTATTTCTTTCTACTGAAAAAAGTTAGTTTTTTTTTTTACAAGACCATGATTAAAGAACTGGAGATCACAATAGATAAATATAAACAAAGCCTTTTGTCAAATTTGAGAAAAAAATAATAATCAGAAACTAAATTATGCATAAAAATTAATTGAATATTATATTGTTCATATACGTTGTTGTTCACTTTATTTGTTTCAATGGTACCTTTTATTTGAGCAGTGGTTGTCTCATAAATTTAAAACTAAAAATAAAAACTTTCATAACCACATTTATTGTAATTTGACTGCTGTGGTAGACTATTATTGAAACCTTTTATTTAATATTCTGTATTCAACTTAAATTGTATGCACTTAGTGGAGTAGTCAGTGTGGCCCTTAGCCTTAAAAGTTTGGAGACCCCTGTCTTAAAGCATAAAAGTGAACTGCGAATCTCTTCAAATAAAATAAATTAAAAAATGTAGATAAAGTTGAATACGGTGATGAAATATTCACGTCCTTCTCTAACTCTTCTGTTGATATCATTGTTTTTTATTACGAGAATTAATTATTAAGAGAATTAATTTAAAATAATGATAGATTCAGCTAATGTACAGAATAACACAACGAAAGTGAAAATCTTTCAGTATCACAAAAAATATCTCTAAAAATATTTGCAACAAATACTACAAACACAGCTTACTGAGCTTACCGACTGAGAAATGCGTTTATAAGCTGCATGCATCTTGATGCCTCCCGTAGCGCCAACTCGATTATGTTTCGGATATTCAAATGTATGGCTGCGACTTTGACTGGGCATGCAGAGTACATACTGAGTCAATATTGTACCGATACTGAGCAAACGCTTCAGAGAACGTACCATTAATTAAGTTTTTTACTTTAGCTTTATTATTTTAAATTTACAAACATAATAAAATATAATGAGTCATTCAAATAATAATAAATTATTAATTTTAATGCAATAAAATTCACAAAAACACTTTAACATTATAAAGAAATCCAGTGAATGACTCTTGATTTTCATATTGTTACGTTTTGAAGTGTAGTTATGATTCCGTATTCAAATAAGCAAATCTTCATTTCAATTTCAAAGAGAAACCTTGAAAATATTTTCCTTCTGATTTCGACGCTCAACACAAAAGAGACTTTGGTCCCTTTAGATTTAATTATTCGCTTAATAGCCAATAATGAGGCGCAAACAGTTATAATCAGTTCCACAAAACCCACTTATGAGGCATTGCGGAGAATTGTTTTGCGACAAAACTCGAGACGGAGTAATAATCGAAGCGTTAACGCGGTACTTTAAATAGCAAGAAATTTCTATACGAAGACTGCAGCTGGTTTCAAAGGACTTTGAAAAGTTAAAAATTGTTTTTGCATTCTATTCAAACATGTATACAAAACCACACGAATATATATATATATATATATATATATATATATATATATACTTATATATAAAATATATATATATATATATATTTATACTATTATATAAAAAATATATAAATATATTACAAATACATAATATATATAATATATTTATATATATATATAATTAATATATATATATATATATATATAATAATATATATATATATATTATAATATAATATATATATATAGTATATATTATATAATATATTATTTGAAGACTAAACAATACAAAACAACGTGATGTCTCATTCCTTTGGCACATTTAAATAATGAAATATAAATTTAACAACAAAGAGCATTAATAATTTTTAAAACCCAATAAATTATAAAAACATCACATGAGATGAAATGCAGCTTTATTAATCGTACCCACCTTCAAGGACATTGTGTGTGAAGAGGGTGTGCATGCAGGCGCGGGACGTTGTTGTCTTCTGAATTTTGTTACCGGGCTGTTAAGTAGTCCTTTTTCCGTCCTGATTAATACTAATTCGTTTACGTGAAATTTTCAAAACCAATTCTCCGAATATAAATTTTGACATAAATCTTAATGAAATCCACTCATAAGTTTTCTTTTTCTTGTATTAAGGATAAGAATACTTATATCTAGTTAATTAAGCAGATTAAATTTCAATGACACCCATATATTTATTAGTTATATATATTATATTATTTATATATATAATATATAATATATATATATATTATATTATATATATATTAGATATATATAATATATATTTATATATATATTATATTATATAATACACAACATATATATATTATAATAATTAATATATTATATAATATAATAAAAAATATATAATTATATATATATAATATAATATATTATATAATATATTAATATATATTATATATTATATTATATATATATATATATATTATATATATATATATATATTATATATATATATATATATTAATATAATATATATATATTGAACCTATTATAATAATACTATAATATATATATATATATATGATTATTCGGAATTACGAGGTCAAATTTATATAATTACATAATTAATAATAATGAATGAATAATAAATTAATAATAATAATAATAATAATAATCTCAATAATAATAATCAATAAATATAAAATAATCAATATTAATAATAATAATAATAATATTAATATTTAATAAAATACTAATATAAAATAAAAATATAATAATCAATAAATGAAAATCCCAATAATTAATAATAATAATATAAAATATATAATAATAATAATAATATAATAATAATAAATAAAAAATAATAATGATATAACAATGTCTTACGTAGGGTCTTATATAAATTGAAATGCATTTCCAGTTTAGATTCGCTGTAACTAGGGTGGAAAATAAACATGTTTATTAAAAATTGAAGTCTTAATCCGTAACACACACACAACACACATCTACACATTATACATTAGTATTATATAAAATATAATATATAATAATTATCATATAAATATATATATATAATATATTATATATGACTTATATATATAATATATTATAGTAAATATATATTAAGAGATTTTCATATATATAATTAAAAATGTAGTTTATACGAAGTGGTAAAATAGGAATTTAGAGCTTAATTGTATTGGAAATTTTGCAACAAGCATCTCCGATTGGCTATAAGACTTTTAGTAAAACGCGAAATAATTAAATAGGTTTCGAATCAAAAGGATGCAGAGAAGAAAGAGAGAAAGAGGAAGAGAGAGAAGTGAGAGAGAGAGAGAGAGAAGAGAGAGAGAGAGAGAGATGAAAGGAGAGAAGGAGAGAGAGAGAGGAGATAAATCGAAAGAGAAAGAGAAGAGAGAGAGAGAGAGAGGAGGAGAGAGGAGGAGAAGAGATAGACGGAGAGAGAGATGCAGAACGAGAGTAGAGAGAGAGAGGAGAAGAGTGGAAGAGAGAGAGAAGAGAGAGAGAGAGAGACGAGAGAGAGAGAGAAAGAGAGAGAGAGACGAGAGAAGAGAGAAGAGAAGAAGAGAGGAGAGCAGAACACAAGCGGCGGAAATGAGGGTATTAATGAAATTTGGTTGATTTTCAAACAATGAATATAATATTATAATATATAATATATTTATAAATTATATTATATATTATATATATATATATATATATATATATATTATATATATTTATAATTATACTTTATGTTAAAATATATATATGATATATTTGTATACTGGTAACATCCGCATCCTCGGAGCATTCGACATTATTAAAGATCCGCAATCCGCGAGCTTGCCCTGACGATGTTTGCGAATATTTATTGTCGATTTATAAGAATTTTATAATTAAAAATACTAAGTATCTAGTTTTGAAAATGAAAAAATGAAAAGTGAAGGCATAAACGGTTTGATATTCCATATCTTACGGTTTTGTCAAAGACCTTCCAACTCGCTGGAATACAATTTTTCATTATGAATGAAAGAATGACAAGACCTACACTCCTGCGTTTTACGCCAGTTCGTATTCCAAACTTATAACATTCTACTAATGTGGAAATTGACATTATATCACACTGCATTTAGCTATTGCATCTCGCCTATGCCAAACTCACATTTATTTTTCTTCAACTCCTATCCCTGATTCAATTAACTTTTCTTAGGTTTCTCCCTCTGACCAAATCAGACACACTCACCACTCTACTACCGCTTAACAACTAATCTACTATCAATCCATTTTTCTATGTTGGACATTATGTAATATACTCTCGCATTTATTTTACTCTTTTCTCCTTTTCAACAACACCAAAACTCGCCTAACACTCGAATCATTCTCATTTTATCAAATTCATGTACGGCCTTAACACGTCCCCTAAAGCATTATCCACTGAACAGATTGCGTCCATAGATCTATACAGCAATCCACACCCATATTTTCGACTACTATAATTAACACAGGTTATACAAACTAACTTGTTCCCAATGCGCTCACTATTTTAACATGATTTCACCACTCGAATTCTCCTCGCCCACTACTATCATCCATGACTTTATATCTATATTACTTTCAATTCCCTCGTTGCACACACTTTCAATACCTCTCCAAAACTACTTCAGATTTGCTGCACAATATCAAATCATCAGCGTATACAATAAGCATGGTATTCTCTACTCTCTTCCATTCTCTCATCAGTCTAACACCTTCTTCCCCTACCTCTAATACTTTCATCATCCCATCCATATTCAGATATTTAACATAGCCATGGAAACAACACTTCTCTGTCCACTCCACTTATAAGAATCAATACTACTTCATTATAGTACTAGACGCACATCATTATTAGATATATTAATATATATATTAATATATATATAATATTTAATATTAATATTATATATATATATTATTATATAAATATATTAATATAATTATTATATATATATTATAATATATAATATATATAGTATATTTGGCTTTTAATTAATTAAAAAGAAAATAAAAAACATTGAAAATAAATAACATCCTCTTAATATTCTTATTCAAACATTGTTGTCATCGTTGAAACCTGAATTGTCTCTTAACTTTTCTTATATATTGGAGACAATAATTCTTCATCTTCTTTAAGCAGAAGTATCTTTAGAAACTGAGTTTCCTCCCTTTTCTGTAAAAGCCTTAGAGTGTAAATGTTTTTCTTAGCATTTGCAAATTTCTTTCAAAACCATACTGCAGTCAAGATATATTAATAATATTATAGTTAAAAATAATATTATATATATATATATATATATATAATATATTATTAATATAATATAATAATATATATATAATAATATATATATATTATATATATATAATATATAAAATAATATTACAGGGTGATCAATAATAGACTACAAACTTGGAGGGGAGATTCCCCACACGAAATATAGCAAAAATGTTTCTATGCATTATCAACTCCTTTTAAACGTTAGGTAATTAGAAGATTACAACGTTTTAAAGTACGTCCGAAATAAAATGTTACCAGATTTATGCCTTCATACGCCTACACTTTTCACGATTGGGACAACGTGTGAGTTTGAATGACCTCAGGATGAAGGTTTGAGTTATAAAATGGTTTACACACCTGGTTGAGCGTTTATGGTTTGATATATTGTCACTGTAAATGTTGCAAGATTAAGTCATAACTCGGGATGAGTTTGTTCCATTTTGTTGCACCAACATAGGTTGTGAAGCTACAGGGCCATAATGAGAACACAATATTCCAGTGTATTATTATTTATAATTACAGTTAATAATAATAAAAATTAATATATTAATAATAATGAATAATTAATTAATAATAATAAAAGTACTAAAATATTATCAAATAAAAATAAAAAAAAATCTGATATAATTTTCATTGAAATTAATCATTTTAAAATATAATAATCAATTAATAATAATAATAATAATATAATATAATAATATAATAATAATAATAATAATAATATAATATAGATAATAATAATAAGAAATAATAATATAATCTAACCTCACCTAATTTATTAGTTAATTATATTATATTAAAAATGAATAAATATAATAAAAGAATAAATTAAATATATAATATTATATATTGATTATTATCAAAGAATGAATACTCGAGAACAAGTCGGAGCATATGAAGACTATTCTTTACTTTGCATTAGTTCTAGAGTGTCACACTATCAACCTCGATTTATTCCTTTACTTTGACTTGGCAGTTCATTAACTACTCCTTGACCAGTCTATTGGATCTTATGCGTGTCTAGTTGATACGATTTATCTAGTGAATTATAGAAGAAAAAGTTTAGAGGCAACGTGAAAGAAGGATGTCTAATTCCAGGATAAGGTGTGTAGCATACCTCATCCTGGGTATTTTATGTCTCAAGGACTGTCATCTCAGAATACCATTTGCGTCACGAGTATTTTTTCTTGAGTGCATCAGATTCATTAGTATATCTGGGAGCCAGTGAAATATAAAAAGCTATCGTACCAACAGACTGGCAGATAGTCCTACATGGTAGAATGCGTATAATACTAAATAAATAAATAATAAATTTAAATAAATAATAATAATAATTAATATAATAAAATAATAATAATAATAATTAATACATAATATATAATGAATATAAAATAATAATTAATAATATATAATATTAATAGTAATAATATTAAGTAATTAATAATTAATAATAATAAAAATATATAATAATATCAATAAAAATAATTAATTAATATATTAAATAATATAAAATTGTTTAATTTTATTATTAAATATTATATAATATAATTATATCTAATAAATATAATAATTATAATAATAATAATTAATATTTTTATAATAATAATAATTATTAATATATTAATACATAATATATATAATAAAATTCTCGTAATAATAAAAGAATAAATTATAAGAAAATAGAATTATTATGGGATTAAATTACAAGGGATTTTTATAATATATATATAATATAATTAATAAATTATTTTATACCGTGTTTCTATAGTTTTATTACTACTACTACATACTTTCACTTAAAATATTTTAATACATAATATTAATATAGCTTCATATTGTTTAATATATATCGTTATCAGAATAATAGTCGGTGATATCCATACCGTTACAGAAAATCTTAAATCTCAGACATACACCGCATGACATTTCGTCGATCGCTACGGGCCTGGCAACGCTGATGCATAAATCTGATGTACAGCACATAGCGTTATTATTGAATACTCTTAGGTTAATGTTGACTGTAGATAAGACGCAAGAATTCTTGTCACACGTTATTCTCGAAGACATGGTGTATCAATATTCAAGAACAGGCTGTGGGAAATGTATTTACGTATGTGGAAGAAGCTTAACTCGGCTAAACTCTTAGAGTGCTCCGCATACGATTGATCGTGAGTATTAATAACCCTAGTCGAAGAACTGCCAGTTCATACAACGTTCACTAGTATTTATCGACGATTGTGCGAGACCGGCGATTTGCAACCTGTTACCGTCCAATCGAGGACAACAACGTGTTGGTGCGTACACCTGCAACAGAAGTAACGTATTCTGCAGCGAGTTGCAAGAGGACCCTCTGTCAGTCACGCAGATTGTTGCTCCCACCACACCCGGTGTGGCACCAAAGCAACTGTCGTGGAGACTTTACACTGATATCATGACTTGTTATCCCATACCATCTATCAGCGATGCCGCGTTCTACACTACCGATTATTTCAACCTTGCTTTGCCTTTTGTCGATGTCTCCAGCAGCGTATCTATAGATAATGAGTTATATGTCGCAATATTCTCTTTCACAAATAGCTTACTTCGGTACAGATAGGTTATTACATAATTTTCATAACATCCACTCGTATAGTGTCGCGCGAATCCACATTTGGAGCTGTCAACAAGGCATATTCAGCTCAGTTTCGCATCAATTTTATGGGCAGGTAATCTTGGGGCAGCATTTCTTATCGTTTTCCAAATGTCCTTTCCTTCTCGCATCTAATAGCCAAATAACTATTTCTGCCATTCTATGAGATACATTGCCTCTACTCTCCTCAGAAGATATTCTTGTTGACGTGTACGGCAAAACTCATTGTAGGATTAATTTTGCATGATGGAGCTCCGGCCCACTTTGATGCATGCCTGTTCTGATGATTATTTAACGATACATTCCCAGACAATGATTGGTTAGAGAGAGTTCCTGTATCGATGGCCATGCACGCTTCGCCTGACCTCAACCCACTAGACTCTCCTCGTATGGGCAGCATCTCAAAACTCCTTGTATACGCACAGCCATTATTTTATTTACCTACTGAAAATATTCTTCGAGAATAGTGTGATGACTCTTGTCAGTTATATTTCAAATGCAACAGGAATATTCGAGAAGGGTGCGTCATTCAATGACTAGGAGAAATAATCCGCTTGATTATTATATTTATTATAGCTCTCCGGAGGAGTTCCACCTTGAACATTTTCGTAATACGCGCCTTAATATTTGTATTTATATTGATTATAAAAACATTATTATTATTAATTTTTATTATATATATTATTAATTAATTATTATTTATTATTACATTATGCTTATATTATTATTAATTGTTATTATTTATTATATATATTATTTTTATTATTATTCATTTAGGTTTCGTTATTATTAAATTATGATTTAAAATTACAATTGAATATTGTGTTTCATTATGTCCTGTAGCTTTTACAGTAACGTTGGGCCACAAAATGCAACCGAACTCTCCCGAAGGTTGATCACTCAATCAGGCAACTTGTTTGTCATCTTTACAGTGACATATTCGAACCAATATAAGCCGTATCTACACATGATGTGAAAAACTGTCCTCCATAATCAGGGCATAAATTCCTCATCCTGAGAGTCTTTCACTCACAACGTTGTCCATTCGTGAAAAGTGTGCGTATGAAGGCCATAATCTTGGTATCCGTTTATTTTATTTCTTCTTCAAAGAATGGGAACAGTCTGGATGTATGGGCTAGGGTGTTATTATGCATTAGAATGATATTCTCAGATATTCGTCAGAAAGCTTGACCTAAAGCATTGACATTTAATTCTGTGTTAGCACTTTTAATAAAATATTTATCTGGAGAGTTTATTTTGAGGAGATATTTATACCTATATATTTATATAATCTTAATATAATATATATTACATTATATGATATGAATTATAAGATATTTAAAATTTATTTTGAGGAGATATTTATACCTCTGATATTCATCACAATTCAATGAATATCCATTTGTAATTTTTTTTTGTCACCACCATTCACGGACAAAGCCTTATTCAAGGAGTGGCTGTTAAGCGCATTAAAAGTGTCACCATCTAACTCAAATTTCGCAGATGGGTACAGACGTAGGCTTTAAAGCGAGGGAAATTAAATTCAGCGGGATAACAAAAGATGGAAGTATATTTCACAAAACAGAGATTGTTGCCGGAAAGAAGGAAGCACCGCAGCGAACAATACTGGAGTTACTAATGTCAACACAGATCTCGCGTGCAGACACAGCACCCCTTCTGCTATGAGGGCTTCGTAAAGGTGGTGTCAGGCAGGTGGTCACTTCCCTCGAGCACTTGCCGCTGCGGTATCTATAGAAAAGAAATAAAGCTCCAACATCGAGCCGCAAAGAAGAGGGTCAAGTGAATTTGAAAGAACAGTTTATAAACCTTTTAGCCTTTGACTCGATCCTATCCAAAAGCCGGGTGAAATAAAGCTCCCCCTAGATATGAGAGCAGTACTCCATTTAAGGGCGGATGATACCCTTGTATAGCTGTAGTAACTGAGAAGAGGAAAAAAATTCCCGCTTCTATGAGGTCGCCCTAGCAACCCTTGTGATGTGAGGTTTTGGATTTTTTTTTTGTTTATGTTAAGGCCAAGGATTTTTATATTTTCAACAGAGACACGAGAATCGCCAAAAGAGTTAGGAAAGTTAGAAGTTGTTTTACAAAGAGAGATTTGTAGAAGCTGGGTTTTTAAAGAATTTAATTTCACAAAGTTGAGAAGACCCCACCGGGAAATTCTATCCAGATCAGCGAGAATATAATCGGAAAGATTAAGACGAGAAGCAATACTAGAGTAAAAGAGAGAGCAGATTTGAAATGAGTTGAAGAATGAAGGGTCAGGTCATCGGCATATGAGTGGATAGAGATAGATGAACAGCTGATCATTAATGAAAAGTTGGAATAAAGTAGGAGATAAGGCAGAACCCTAAGGAACACCACTATTGACAGAGAAGGAAGAAGTCCCTCCATCACATCAACAACAGCCGATATTGAGCGATTTGAAAGAAAGCTCGCCATAAGTAAGCAAAGAGAAAGGAAACCCATACGAGGGAGCTTGGAAAGTAGTGACACGTGCTATACCCTGTCAAATGCTTTAGATATGTTAAGTGCCACCACCCAAGTCCCCCCGTAGCTCCCAAGTGCGGAAAACCATAAATCGGTTATATTAGAAAGTATATTACCAATAGATCTCGAGAGCCGAAAGTCATACTGGTGATCGGAAAGATGGGAATGGGATTCTAGATGATCTAAGAAATGAGAGTTGAGAAAGGTTTTAATAGATCTTAGATAGAATACAAGCAAGAGCTATACGGCGATAGTTAAAAGATCAGAGCGACTACCTTTCTTCGAAATAGGTTTTACATATGCGCACTTCCAACACTGAGGGAAAGTGCTAGTATTGAGGCATAGAGGGTATAGTTGGACGAGGGGCGGTTCCAGCACGGAAGTACGCTCTCCTAAAACTCGCGGAGGAATGCCATCATAAAGTTCATAGATTTCAGGAGCCCATGCACCCAATCAAATGTAATCACAGGCAAAGGAATAGAACACCTTAGAGGAGGAGGAAGAGGATTGCCAGAGTCGTCCAGGGTTGAGTTAGAGGAAAACAGAAGGCCAAAGAGATTGGCCTTTTCAGTTAGAGTATTAGCAACAGAAATATCAGAGCGAATAAGAGGATGAAAGACAAATTTACAGTTGTTAGATTTTTCAGTAAGAGAACCAAGAGGGTCAGCGCACTTTCGTTTTATGAAAGTCCGCTTTGCTCATAGAAGAGTATCTTGGCAACAATTACGGACTGAATGAAATTAGCTAGAGTGATAGAACTAGAATTTTTCAACTCCCGATACCGGCGATACGCACTGTGTCTAGCCTGAAAGGCCCGAAAACGAGTACAATCGAACCATGGATTTTGAGGAGAGAAAGATTTAGTCGAAGAAGGAATGAACTTGCTCATCCCATCAAAGATTACAACTCCAACCTTATCGGCAGAAGCCGAAGCCTCTTCCGAGTCAAAGCAGTCGCTCCAGTTATAGTTAGCGTTGAAGCGACGCAAAGCTCCCCTAATGGCCCAATTAAAGCGCCAGAAAAAACGCATAGGGCAGGAGGGAGATGTTGGAGAGAAGTATTAAAATTAAGATATATAAGGTTGTGGTCAGATTTACTAACAGGAGCGAAAGTGGTGTATTTATAAAGAGAAGGACTAGTGGTGAAACACAGGTCAAGTGTGTTCAGGAATTTGGTGGGATCATCCGGAATATATGTAGGTTCCTTAATCAGTTGCTCCAGATCGTTAAGAATGCAGAATGATCCGGCCTCCTCCTTCCCACCTGAATCAGTGTGGGAGAACCCAACGATTCAGTGTTATGTTCATTGAAATCACCTGAATAGAGAACCGTAGTATTTGGATAAATAGATATAACTCTCGTGAGAAGTAGTAAGATATTCAAAAAAGGTTGTGAAAATCTTTTCTGTTAAAAAAAAAACAGTAGCAGAAACACAAGATTATTGTAGAAGGAAAAAGATTTTAAGCCATAGAACATTGGTCAGGAGATAAGTTATAGTTGGATAAACGAGTTAGAGGATAAACTCTTAGCTATCTGGGTCTCAGGCAAGAGCAAATGGTTAGGATTAGAGTTAGAGAGGTTGTATTCCATGGATGCAAAGTTAGAGCGTAAGCCACGGATGTTGATAAAGTTGATTGAAAGCCCACACCTGCGCAAATCTGCCATCACAAGCACAGACAATCGCAACAAAATAAAAACAAAAAACAGAAACAAACATACAAAAACAAAAGGTGAAATCGAGTTAAAATTGTTCATACACAAACCTAAATTTAATAGTGCTAAAAATATTAACTCTTAAATTTTATACACTGTAAAAATAAAACTCAAACTTATGTAACTTTTCCCCATTCTAATAAACAGTATTAAACTTTGATAAAAACCCACGAGTATAATAATTTTAAAACGAAAAAGTTAAAATTTGGACATCTTTCAAAAACACCTTTTATAGAACTTCGCTGAAACAATTAAAATGGAAGATTTAATAAAACTTTTAATTAAAACAAAATAAAATAAAGTTTGAAAGCACACACACACAATCTCTATACACAACACTACATAATAACTAAATAAAATAGAAAGGATTCTTTCACAGATAGCTCAATTAAGCACGTATTCGTCTAAAAACCACGAAATCTATATAACTTATATTTGCATAAGTAAATATAGGTTATCTTTGGAAGCAATATGATTTCTAAGAGATGCCAGATTTTTCTTTTCTTCAAAATAGTGGACAACAGGAAAAATAAAAGATCCCGACAAAAAATACGAAGTGAGAGTGGTTTTGATTCATTGGCAAACAAGGAAAGAAGGTCATTCTTATATTAGTAGAGATTCTTAGTTTGTTTAAGACTAGTATTTTCTTAATTATAAAAATATTTCTGGAGTTGTAGACAGTGGCGAATGTAGAATTTTTCATGGAACTGAAATTCTTTCCCCCTGTTTTTCCCAGACTGCCGGATGATGAAAATTAATGTTTTAAGGGTAAAAATTGAGGTTCCTTAGAATTTGCATGTCAAATGCAAATTACTAATGCTATATGTTTAAGAGAATCTTAGTGAAGGTAGAAATAAATTTAATTTTGAATAAAGTTAAAATTATTATTATTATCAAAGATTAAAGATTTTAAAATTATATTTCATAAATTCATCTCACCTATTTAAAAATGCTCCTTTTTTTCTCTCTTGGCTTAAACATTATTACCTCAATAATGGTTTGTAACAAGTTTTTTCCTTGCCATCTTATTTGCAATTAAATTTATTATTTCTTCCTAAAATGTTGATATCGAGGTTTTTACTCTATCTTTTCCGTTTGCTTTTTTATTTTCATTTAAAAGAAAATCACTGACTGATATAAGTGTATAGCAAGTAAAATCCCTTTGTGGAAAAGACTTCAAGATTGAGCACCAAGAATATTAAGGACAGACGAAAGTTTTAGTTGCTCGGTTCCGAAGATGTTATGCTTCTGTAGAAGATTATGACGAGTGAGAGCTGAGGGGACAGGCATTGAATTTAAAATTCAAAAGTTAGTTTTTCAAGCAAGAGCTTTTTGCTGTTGGGTGGAACTTTTTTCAAAATGAATAGGTGTAATGGAGAGTGGAGTTGTTGTCATAGAAGTGGATAGGTAATAAAATAATAGAGAGATCATTTATGAAAAGTAGAAAAAAGATTTGGAAATGGGGCAGAATCCTGAGGAACAGATTTTGTTAACAGATGTTAATAGATTTTAAAGATGAACGGTAGCTTTCTACGACAACTGATACAGTAGGACGTGAAAAGAAATCCTAGAGAAGGATAGATCTCGAAAGAGCGAATCATCAAAGTTTTGTGGCAAACTCTATCGGTTGGTTCTGATAGTGATCGCTACAGCAAAGGATTCAACGAAATGCCGAAGTGCAGAGAGAGAACTAGGAGTCAGAGACAAGAGAATGGAGAGAGAGAGAGAGAGAGAGAGAGAGAGAGAGAGAGAGAGAGAGAGAGAGAGAGAGAGAGAGAGAGAGAGAGAGAGAGAGAGAGAGAGAATCATCAAAGTTTTGCGGCAGACTCTATCGGTTGATTCTGATAGTGATCGCTACAGCAAAAGATTCAACGAAATGCCGAAGAGAAGAGAGAGAACTAGGAGTCAGAGAAAGAAAAATAAGAGAGAGAGAGAGAGAGAG
The DNA here is from genome assembly GCA_015478945.1 of Trachelipus rathkii. Taxonomy (NCBI): domain Eukaryota; kingdom Metazoa; phylum Arthropoda; class Malacostraca; order Isopoda; family Trachelipodidae; genus Trachelipus; species Trachelipus rathkii. The sequence continues at coordinate 33,046 of JABUQX010016865.1, read as the reverse complement.
AGAGAGAGAGAGAGAGAGAGAGAGAGAGAGAGAGAGAGAGAGAGAGAGAGAGAGAGAGAGAGAGAGAGAGAGAATCATCAAAGTTTTGTGGCACACTCTATCGGTTGGTTCTGATAGTGATCGCTACAGCAAAGGATTCACCGAAATGCCGAAGAGCAGAGAGAGAACTAGGAGTCAGAGACAAGAGAATGGAGAGAGAGAGAGAGAGAGAGAGAGAGAGAGAGAGAGAGAGAGAGAGAGAGAGAGAGAGAGAGAGAGAGAGAGAGAGAGAGAGAGAGAGAGAGAGAGAATCATCAAAGTTTTGTGGCAGACTCTATCGGTTGGTTCTGATAGTGATCGCTACAGCAAAGGATTCACCGAAATGCCGAAGAGCAGAGAGAGAACTAGGAGTCAGAGACAAGAGAATGGAGAGAGAGAGAGAGAGAGAGAGAGAGAGAGAGAGAGAGAGAGAGAGAGAGAGAGAGAGAGAGAGAGAGAGAGAATCATCAAAGTTTTGTGGCAGACTCTATCGGTTGGTTCTGATATTGATCGCTACAGCAAAGGATTCACCAAAATGCCGAAGAGGAGAGAGAGAACTAGGAGTCAGAGACAAGAGAATGGAGAGAGAGAGAGAGAGAGAGAGAGAGAGAGAGAGAGAGAGAGAGAGAGAGAGAGAGAGAGAGAGAGAGAGAGAGAGAGAGAGAGAGAGAGAGTTTTGTGTCATACTCTATCGGTTGGTTCTGATAGTGATCGCTACAGCAAAGGATTCACCGAAATGTCGAAGAGCAGAGAGAGAACTAGGAGTCAGAGACAAGAGAATGGAGAGAGAGAGAGAGAGAGAGAGAGAGAGAGAGAGAGAGAGAGAGAGAGAGAGAGAGAGAGAATCATCAAAGTTTTGTGGCACACTCTATCGGTTGGTTCTGATAGTGATCGCTACAGCAAAGGATTCACCGAAATGTCGAAGAGCAGAGAGAGAACTAGGAGTCAGAGACAAGAGAATGGAGAGAGAGAGAGAGAGAGAGAGAGAGAGAGAGAGAGAGAGAGAGAGAGAGAGAGAGAGAGAATCATCAAAGTTTTGTGGCACACTCTATCGGTTGGTTCTGATAGTGATCGCTACAGCAAAGGATTCACCGAAATGTCGAAGAGCAGAGAGAGAACTAGGAGTCAGAGACAAGGGAATGAAGATTAACAGTAGAACTCTCCTTACGAAAGCCATAATGCCATCGAAAATAGATTAAAATATTTAAGATTTTCCAAATCTTCTTGTTAAGGATAGATTAAGATAAGGATGTCAAGATGTACAGGATATTCAAAACTTTGGAAAGTTCGTAGGTTAAATTGATAGGGCGATAGTTAGAGGATTGAGAGGGGTTCCCCTTCTCCTTTCAACATGAAGGAAAGATTAAACTTGATAGGCATAGGCGAAATAGTTTACCAAGACAAGGTGCAAGAACGGGATGACAAGTTTAAAACCATAGGAGGGATACTATTAAGACCACACCCTTTGCTAGTGTTAAGCTCAGAGAGAGTAGAAATAATATCTTTAAAATAAATTGCATTGTTAGGCATTAATGAGTTAGATAGAGTGGGGAGAAGGAGGAAGAATAGCTCCGGAATCGTTTAAGGTAGAATTAGAGGCGAAGATTTAGCTTTAGTGGAAGTTATGTCGTAGTAAGATAATAGACGAAGGAAGAAATAAGAACCAAAGTTAGAGTTATTTTCTGAAAATGAAAATGCCACAAAAAGTGTGTGGAAGAAGAACCAGAAAGTTCATTTTATTTTCTACGGAGGAAAGAGTTTTTAGTGTCAATGAGAGAAATTTTGCAGTCAAGATTCCGGAATAAAATTCTATAGTCCTTAGGTAACTGCCACTGTGATGAATAGCAATAGGACAAGCAGAGTTAAACAAAGGTTTATTAGTTTCAGTTGAACGGAAAAAAATATGGAATGTACTCCTCCGTGCCAGGGATTATACGTTCTGTAAACTACGAGGGACTCCTTTCCTTCAAAGCAGTCACTCTTTCGTGAAAAATCAAAGACGTACGACCGCAAGTTCGACAATTTAGCAACACCAAAGGCATCTTCAGACAGTAATAAAATTAATTTAATTAAATTTAAATAACTAAATAAAATTAATTTAAATTAATTATTAAATTATCTAAATTATTTAATTAAGTTAATTAAATTTATTTTATTACTGACTGAAGATGCCTCAAGGTCGGAGGCAAAATATTGCGACGAACACAAGTCTTCAACAATGGTTTAAGTCCTAAGGAAATGATCTTTATGGAAATTGTTTTCTTTCTAACTTTGAAAGAAAAAAGAATCCGAAGAAGCGACTCTGAAAGAAGTCCACAACTCTTACACTTTGAACCTCTAAGAAAGCTATAAGACTCCTTCTTTAGAGTTGTTCGGAGTTAAGGACACCCTTTCTGAGAAGTGGATAGGATTTTTTTTTACTGGCGAAGTTTTGATGAAGGATTTTTTTTTGCCTTTTAAGGAACATATTAGAAGAAATTTGTAAAGTTAAAAAATATGTTGAAATTTAATTTTTTTGGATATTCATCGCTTTATGTTAAGTGGAATAATTTATTATTATTATTATTATTATTATTATTATTATTATTATTATTATTATTATTATTATTATTATTATTATTATTATTATTATTATTATTATTATTATTATTATTATTATTCTAGATATGCTCTTGTATGAATAATACCTGTGGTGCTCGGTGCGAGAGTTGCTGCCCACTTTTTAACCAGATGCCCTGGACACCGAGTAATATCACCAACAAAGCAAAATGTGAACAATGTCAATGTCACAGGCATGCTAGTTCTTGCAGATATGATACAGAAGTTCACAAAAACAAGCTCTCTTTAAACTTAAAGTAAGTAATATTTTTCAGCTACCTGTTTTTATTGATTTTTGAAGCAAGCTCGTGTTTTCAGGATACATAATGATTGAACAAGTCTATTTTGTGAATTTAGCTTATTTATTTCGGTTTCATTTCCTTACTATCTCAATCTCTTTATTCCACAATCAGCTTAAACTACATTGGAAGAAAGTGCATCCGTGCTTTTTAAAACTCAAAAAGTTTTGATTTTTATATTGCAATCTGCCTTTTAAATGTTTATCGTCCTATTGTTTTAACCTCTGTTCATCTAAAAGTTTCTATTATACTCTTAACAAAAATTTAGAAGCTTCATAATTTTTCCAATCTTAAACTGGTTGTCATTATGACCTCAAGGGACACTAGACTAGGCATCTTATTTTCTTTTTCGATAATTGAAGATTCCTCAGACTTGGTTTTTGGTGATCCTTTTGATTTTTTATGATGCTGGGCATATCGATTAAGTTTGACATAAAACTTTAATTTCCAAACTTTGCACACTTTTCACTCAATTTATTTGTAGCCTTATATCTTAACTCCTTTAGGGTGGTCTCGCAGTTGTTGTTATTACAACCTACATATTTTCCTTTGCTTTTCTTATATTGATCTATAGTCAAACATTCCATCAACATGACAGACAACTATTCTCTTAAGCTCGTGAAATTCGTCTTTCTATGCACTATCACTTTTGTTCTCTTCAAATTTTGACACGAGGCTAAACAGCTACCATTATTATTATTCCACAGCTGTACCTGTGAGTGTTTTTCTTTTTTGTCTCCTCTGGGGGTAAGGCCGGACTTCCACTCAAAATTCATCAAACTTAAGGAAAAATCTAAATCATAATCAACAAGTCGTTCAATTACACTGTATTTGAAAGTGTGAAAATCAAAGTAATGGAGGAAAAGAAGGTTGCAGATTGGAGTGTTCCAAATTTTACTAGAGTAAGTATAGTGGTTATCTAGGTCGCTGAGCCAAAGAAAAGATGACAATGTGTGGAAAGATGTTTTCCACGAGTTCTCTTCAAAGGAGGATGATTCCTCCTGGAGATCCAGAAGAGCAGTGTCCATTATCAACTCTTCTGTTGATGTTTCCATGAGTTCTCCTCAAAGGAGGATGATTCCTCCTGGAGATCCAGAAGAGCAGTGTCCATTATCAACTCTTCTGTTGATGTTTCCACGAGTTCTCCTCAAAGGAGGATGATTCCTCCTGGAGATCCAGAAGAGCAGTGTCCATTATCAACTCTTCTGTTGATGTTTCCATGAGTTCTCCTCAAAGGAGGATGATTCCTCCTGGAGATCCAGAAGAGCAGTGTCCATTATCAACTCTTCTGTTGATGTTTCCACGAGTTCTCCTCAAAGGAGGATGATTCCTCCTGGAGATCCAGAAGAGCAGTGTCCATTATCAACTCTTCTGTTGATGTTTCCACGAGTTCTCCTCAAAGGAGGATGATTCCTCCTGGAGATCCAGAAGAGCAGTGTCCATTATCAACTCTTCTGTTGATGTTTCCACGAGTTCTCCTCAAAGGAGGATGATTCCTCCTGGAGATCCAGAAGAGCAGTGTCCATTATCAACTCTTCTGTTGATGTTTCCTCGAGTTCTCCTCAAAGGAGGATGATTCCTCCTGGAGATTCAGAAGAGCAGCGTCCATTATCAACTCTTCTGTTCTTATTGACTCTCTCCAATCCTCTTCTAACCATCCAACCGTTTCGTCACTCTTCATGTACTAATGCTATTGCAATAATATTATTAGTATATGGAAATTGATGCAACGGTTGGACAGGTTGAAGGACTGGAAAGAGTCAATAAGAACAGGTGAGTTGATAAGGAGAAAACCCCTAGACTCTATCTGTCAAGAAAGGGTTGCGTGAGTAGAAATACCTCAGATGTGCGAGGCGTGATCCGTTAAAGAGTGAACGATAATACTATAAGCAGGATGAAGCTGATGTGGTGCGAAAAAAATCGAAACCTCCTCAGAACACTCACCTTTTAGATGCTTGTTTATAGTGAAAAACTATGTGTCCATTCAAGAAAGATCATGCTAAAAAAGAAAAGCAAAAATATTAAAGACAAAAGAAAATTTAAGCTGGGTATTTTCAAAGATGTTATAGACGTTTGAAAGTATGTCTAGTTGAAAGATGGAGCTGAATCTTTGAGGCAATGAATGCAATCATTTTTTCTTTGTGTTATTTAAAATTTTGAGAAAGATCAGAGATCAGTTGCTCTATGGCCACCTACCTAACACCAGTTTAAAATGAAATAAGTAATGAAGTGACAGATCTTTGGTATACATTCTGGTCAATAACGAAAAAGTAAAACAAAAATTGGAGATAAGACAGAACCTTGAGGAACACCAATATCGATTGATTTAAGTATATATGTGACCGTCCAAAGCAGCTGCCATAGAATGACTAGAAGGGAAATCATAAAGAAGGTTGTGGAGAGAAGGTTATATACAGAAAAAGAAAAGTTTAGAAATTAAAGCTTTGTGATAGCAGAGGACCAATTGTAGGAAAAAATGAAAAGTAGTAGTAGTAGAGTAGAGCGCACCTTAATGGATTCATAATGGTGATCTCTTATAAGATCAAAAGATTTAAAATGTTTCCAAATCTTTTTGCTAAAGATAGATTCAAAAACTTCGGAAATGATTGGGGTAAAACGATGAAACATTAT